>DWME01006260.1:0-13854 GCA_018244795.1 Parelbella ahira ahira | reverse complement strand
TTCAAATTCATAACATCAAAACGAAATCACTCAGCTGACTGGTTATATGTGTAGGTACATATAATACAAAATATTTATGAGGAATGTATAAAAAACAAAAATTCTTAAGTTCGAATTAAAATTTGAGGCACTCACACAAACAACTGTAGGTACATCACTAAGACTGATGGATAAATAATATTAAATGACATCAAGAGACACATACATACATTAATAGAAATTTTGATTATATTTAATGGTGTCGCGGCTTCAGTTTCGAGCACTAGCACCTTTCCCAAGGTCTACTATATGTAATCTTGACTTTTTTGATTGATTAGTTAAATATAATATATGTGAGATGTTAACCGATCGTTCACTTACATATAAAATATGTGATGTTAACAAAGAAATTTCCATGTACGTCTTCAAGTACGTTACACATAATTATCTGATAGCAGTCAATCCAACTTTAAAATGTATCGCAAACAATCTCTGGCGCGCACGGACAGCTGAATCCATCATTTGCACAAACATATTGAATCGCACAATCTGGCCGCTCGTTTCGCTTCGTAAATAAATAAGAGAGAAGCCAACAATAAGCTAATCATATTCCTCGCTCGGTAATATATTTGCTCGGAACGTACGCCGACCTAACCCAGTTGAAGTCAGGCAGCCAGGCCACTCACCTACCCGTCACTACGGCTGTGTTGTTCAACGTATAGTTTACATGCCTTCATATACATACATACCAATATATTATTCCAGCTATTAGGCATTCTTTGATAAGTCTTGTGATGTTTTCTGTAAGTGATTTATAGAACAAAGTAAGTACTTTGTCGAAAAGATTAGATCGAATTACAGGTGACATTATACTTAAATCAAAATATTTCTGTCTTTTACAATACTTCTTTTAATACGGGTATGTTTCTCAAAATATTGTATTGATTGGGAAACTTGTAAAATATTATATTTTTGCAAGATTACAATGCTAAACGTTATTTAACAGACTTTATTTGCAAATGCTATTTAGTCATTATTTCTGAAATGTTTAATTAACTTATTTTAATCACAACTAACCAACATTATTACTAAACAGCCATTTTTATTAAAGGCATAGTTGTTGCCATAGTTGTTGATGGGAAATATTATAACACAAATAAAAAAAACATGACCCACGATAGATATAAATGCACGCGGTCATTCATATCGTTACACGGATCGTAAAATATTTTATTAATATACTAATGAAACTCAAGTTTAAAATTAACTTTCTGAATACTAGTATAACGCTAAATAAGCTCGTCTATAAACGGCACGTATGTACATATATCTGTACATTGTGTTCATATAAGCGCACCTTACAATGCAGATTAGGCGAGTGACAGATGAAGTATTGTGAGAAATATCTCAATTCATTAGCGAAATGACTGGCTGCGGATGCGGGTGGCATTGACGCATTATGATGCATCTGATATAGATAATATTCTATTTTTGGTACTGCTTTCTTAAATATTGGCAGGGGAAAGTGTTTTTGAAGACCATAATATGATTATTTTGAATGCTGTCTAGGATTCGGCTGTTGAAATCCATCTCTGGACTTGTTTCTGCTCTACCGCAATGTTGTTAATTTTTGTTTTATATGAGCTCTGGATTTGTTGCCGCCGTCGAACCGTGTGGTCTCCAGTCTTGTTTGATGATTTGAAACGTTTGGTAGACAACGCTGACACAGTCGTCAAAAGTATTAACCATATCTGTAACTGAAACTACGATCAATACCGAGCACGTAAAACAAATACTGCTGAACATAGAGCGCAATAAGCTTCGGTAGAGTTTTCTCCTTTAAAAGGTTGTGCGACCAGTATGATAAAGTACACTTCGCTTAACTTTTACTTTTGACGGCACAAAGTTCGGTCTCAAAGGTCAACACTGCCGAACAGGTGTGCCAGATACGGGACGTGGGTGGAAACACACGGTTGTATATCATATGCTGGCGACTATTTATTTACTACCTATAAATGAATCTTAGATTATACATATTTATACGTAATAGCGTTTTTATATAGATTACATTTATACAATTTGATTTTTCCGTGTGTACACAAGTTTTCGAGAGCGCAGATACATACATACATAATATATTAAATGTGGTATAATAATATGTAAGTACTTGTTGTAACTATTGCATCAAATATTTAACTTCTAGCAGTGGCAATATTATCAAAGTTCGCGTATCTATTTGCTTACCTTATTATTTAGAAGACATATCAAGTTTGTAATAGTGAATATCTTTATTAAACAAACAACATAGTTAAATGGTTTGTTAATAACATTATTTGACAAGTGAATTAAAATTAAAGACATATATCCGCACAATCCGTGTTTCAAGTGTGACGAATACCAGGGAACCATACATGTCTAGAGGTGGTACAACGAACCCGTGTGTTTTCAGCGTATTAAGAAAATGATCGTCCTAACGAGGCCGCGTTGCCATCGCGAGCTCTCTCATTACAGCGACGTTTCTTTATTGACATAGGGAGGGAGTAGAAGAAGGGGGGGGGGGCCTAACGAAGACTTTTTATAAAATTCAGTAAGTAATAATTTTTACTGGCTCTTGGTTCAGGGGTACCGATTTCGATTTCCGAGTCGCCGGTCGTCGCTTCCGTTTGCACCCTGACGAATACTTGTGTGATGAGCATAAGCATTTATTAGGTGTTTCGATTAAAAAGTGTAGAGAATTTACATAATGTTATCTATAGTTCATCAACTGGCACCACAGTCTATTCATAGTTTGGATTCAGTTGGCTAAACATGAGTTGGTCTAATTTGTTTTCTTACAAATACAATTTTTGTTACGTAGGTACTTAAAAGAAACAATTAGTATTCAAATTCAACACCTGGCTCATTAAATTACGTATTGGATTTGTCATCTGAATGTCTAATCGATTCTTAAAATCGTTATCGATTATTTTTTATCGATTATTATCGTAATCGCACCGCCATTAGTTCTGAACATTTTAAAGCATTCCATTAAATGAATATGATAAAAATTAGCTTCAATCAAAATTGCCCGAACGTTTCCTTATACACATATATTATAAGAGGATTGCACAATATCCATACATACGTATATTTTGTGTGACTTTCCGAACATATTTTCTTACAATTTAAACTTCTTTCCAGTAGTACAATTCAAACAATTGAAACATCAGAATGCAACCATTTCTGATCAACGATGTAAATAGACTAAGCAATGATCCTTTTTTTGTCAAAGAGTTATAATGTTACTTTTAAATTTGCTGGGTTAGTACATACACACCTTTAGTTCTGTTTGTATAAAGGTCTTTACAGACTGAACTAAAATATATATTTTACAAACTACCACAGGTGACAGTTATGTTATAATATTTAATATGTACTTCCCGACCATTACCTCGCAATAATATTTCTTGCTATACCTAGATATGTCTAGCTAAATCCGTTCACAAATTTTGACGACGACATACCCCTATGGTAGCAATGTGTGCGTGCATTCCAGCGTCACTTAAGAAAATATATTGTAATAACACGTACTATGCCTCGCTGATATATATATTTATAGCTCCGTCTGCAGTGACCTTTGCACAGACCTCCCGCTCTACACGAGGATATTATTCATGAAAGAAAAAAGCCAACGCGCTCGGAGCGTTTTCGTAAATTGCCAATACCGACCATATTGGGGCCGCGTAAAATCACATCAGATAACACGTCGAGTTCACTTTTGGCCGGACCGGGCCACTCGTGAATTATTGATTTTTTTAACTCCCTTTATTACCTACCGGTCGTTCGCCGCGGTTCTGCTCGCGTTTGAGGTTACTATTGCAAGACAATAAGTTTCTTATTCTGCATTATATATTAAATGTGTAATGTAGGGACACAAATGTGTAATTAAAATATGAATTAATTATGTGAACGTTAATACAGTCTTATTTCTATACAAATTATTTTGGTCTTAAAAATGTAACAACATGCCTGTGATCCCCGAAGGGGTAGACAGAGGAGTGTAGTACACTCCCACGTTTCACCAGTAACGTTTAAGTCCCATGGAATAGGTGGTGAGCCTATTGCCATACACCGGGCACGATTCCAGACTCCGAGCCACTTCTAGAAATTCTAAATTAGAAAAATCCAATAGGACCCGACTCGAGATTTTAACCTAGGACCTCTCGATCGGCAGCCGCGCTTGCAACCACTCGACCAACGAGGCAGTCTAAGCCAAACATTACTAAACGAATACTCTGATTTCCTTTTATAAATCGCTCATTAGCGACTAGTTCAGAAAATCTTATATCGTAATTATTGTATTAGTATCAAAATATTACATGACTTATAGACTATTCTATGATTTATAACTAGTACGATAGTCATAGAATAATGATGATCCCAAACTTACTGAACTACTTAATGAAAGACAGTGCTTTTGACATATTGCACAAGTCACAAAAGAGCGAAATGTTCCGATACCATTTTATATGCATCTACGTATGCATATATGTATAGTAGAGCGAGTGTGCAGCGACAGTACGGTAAAAGAGAGAAATGTAATATGTAAGAAAGTAAAAGTGCAAACATTTATAGCCATCGAGACACATCGGCCGAATTCTAATCAGCCGCCCACGCACCACTCGTAACACTTTCTATTGGCACCGCGCGATCTCACGCGCTAATGTGGACTCTGCTGGTGGATTCGCTGTCCACTCTGTTTGATTATCATAAATAATAACGCAAATGGTAACTCAAATTTGGTCATCAAACGCCTCAAATACTGGCTTATGGGAGAATTAACCAGTGCATATGTATATGGGGGGGACAGCTGATAGTAGTTTAAGCACGTGAGGTCTGTGAGAATAGAGGTTTTTGACAGTCGAGACTCTCTGCCTACGCGTCAGATAGTTGGCGTGACGATACAGTAATAATAACTGTACTCGTATAATGCCTTATGTATTTGATCTTTCCGCAGTTCTTATGTCCCAATTTCAGGTGTCAAAAAAATGTTCTAAGTTTAGTTTCTTTTACGCCAGGCGTATATTTAGTGTGTTATTTCGAAATTTATTACCTGTACCAATAAAAAGAAAATATTATTGAAATCAAAATTGCAGTTATATAGCATGGTAACATGTCTATAACACAAGAACAATAGTAATTAATATAGTAAATAGGTCAGATACCTACTGGTTGACGGATGATTCAGAAGAGTCCGAAACTGGCGTGTTAATATGAAGAGAATGATGAATTTGAACTCAGGACCTCCCGATCGGCAGCCGCGCTTGCAACCACTCAACCAACGGGGCAGTCAACATTTCAATAGGTATTAGAAATAAAATATTTAATAATGAAATCAGTACTGATGCATCCATGTGTAATTTACTATCATAATAATACATTTACGAATTCCCTCGTAGGAGATAACTGGAAATCTTACATCACAGCGCCACGAGCCGGCGGCGGATGGTTTCTTTAAACGCATTATCTAGGAGGATTATTGGTGGCAGTAAATAATAATAAAACCGACATGGAGGCTCGCGTGACGCACGCTACCGTGGCGAGGGCTCGTCTCCGCGGGCGGCGGTGCTCCGACCCGGCAGTGGACGGGAGCGAACCTACCAAAGGTGTTGTCTGATAGTTCCTGTTACAGCTACGTATTATGGATAATACGCTTTTATACACACAATATCAGTATTACGTCAACCATCGTGGGTGGATGGCGTTTCAGTCTTAAGCAGGAAAGAAAAATTTGGTCAGTTTCAACCGATTAAAATAGACGTACGTATAACCTTCAAAATTTGACCTAGGCCGTGTTATCGAATATGTGAAAAATAGAGAAACCTACCTTATGAAGTACGAAGGTGAAGTCATTTTTCCCGTGACTTGACAATTTTATAAATTTTTTCAAAGTAATTCTTAAAAGTATCTGCTAGTTTCACTTCTTGTCAGTAATCACCGTAATTTAACTTTCTAGTTAGCGAAAAATGCACGCCTAATAATTGGCAGCTTAACACACAAAATCTACGGAAGTATGACAATGTTCCATTAGCAATACAGGATCGCGCCTGGAGTTACTTAACTTTGAAAACTGTTTGTGATAAAGATTTAAATAATATTGTAACTAGTTACAATAATTTTTTAAAAATATTGTTAATAAGATAAAAGATAAATGTTTAAGTATTCGGCATTTTAATGGTTCGTTACTTATTCTATCAATGAAATTATTGTCTTGCTTTTAAAAGTAACATCGACCTGATATTACGCGGATGCTATATTCCCATCAGGACCGGGACCACCAACAACCAACAGGACAATTGATTCAGCTGAAACGAGTTATTATTTTCCACCATCATCGCCCATTTTATTCGCGAATACAGCCCATAAGTTATTATTTATAACGTCCATCGTTATAAGTACGGGTAATGGTGTTGAAACTACAGGTTACGGGTCTAAGTTGAAAGGCGGTGCGAGCGAGACGGACGTACACAAATCGCGCACACGCGACTTTGATGGAGCATGAACACCAAATTGCCAATCATTACATTTTACTCTGAAACGGTTAGCAGGAGCCGATTTGCAGAATGCTTCCGGTCGTACATTATTCTATTTTGTTCCTTTAATGATACTGTAAAAGGATTTCAATTACTGACGAGACATCGGAAGGTAAGTATCTCAAATAAGCATAGAAGGATAAAAGTTAACATGTTTACCCACCAATATTTACATTTCAAAAGGAATGAGTAATAACCGTGTCGCCATATCTCCTCACAGTCATTTTTTTTCTTCCTACTTTTCGTACACATGCATACACAAGAAGTGTAGAGTTGACCTGTAAGATCTACAGCATTGTAATTACAAACAATCATAGAACAGACAGTCTTCAACAGATTGCGGAGACAAACATAAAAATAAATCTAAGGAAACTCAGTAAGTAATGCAGTAGAATGCAGAAATACCATTGAAAACTCTATTAAAGCTCAATGCTGACGTAAATTATGGTAATAAATAAAGCCTTATGCAACAGTGCTTCGATTAGATCCTAGCAGCGTGTAAACAGGCGTAATAGGGGATTTGCTGTTTCATTATCGCCCTTCGACGTTGGCTCGAAGCTCTCGACCAAGCACGAATCGTGTGTATTTATGCAAAGGAAATAAATTTCGAAACTTGACGTTTTCTGCATACCTCAACAATACTCTTTAAGTAGAAATCGATGAGATCAACTTGTGCTATACCAGGACTGAATTCGGTAATAAATAAGTATATTAATGTATGTCATTACTCGAATATTAGGTTGTATTGCATGTATCCTAACATATTTTGTCAAGTAAGATCATAATGTTAAAAAGATGAAAATTAAACAATCGCGTGAGGTTATATGGCATTCGTAATAGATTTTTTATTAGATAGGATATCAATTAACTAACGTTTACTTTTAATAGACAATGTTTCGATTGTGCTCAGGCAGCTATTAGTACGTGAATTACAAATGTAAATGCCAACTATCGGTTCGAAACGTGGGCACTTTAACATTTGTATGCAGGACACATTATGCATGCCGTGACGTAGCGCAACGGACACAGTGCGCCCTGCGTTCGCGATGTAAATCACCCGGTCGTCTCTACAATGCCCGACTCACGACCAAAATAAACCTTGGGAAACTTTCAACTGAAATGATTAACCAAGTAATCAACGTTTAATTCAAAAGAGTACAATGTTAACAAATGCTGGTTACAGAATTAATTAAAAGCAAACGAACTAACGTACAAATACTTAAAATATGATCTACAATATCATTTTTTCTTTTTGGCCTTAACGGGCAAAATTTCTTGCTCGGGTTCTGGAGGCGGAGTAGGCGGTAGCTTGCGCTCCGGCCATTTGCGTTTGAAATATTCAATCATAGCAGCCAAATCGACGGTTCGCGATTTCTCCGTACGTGGTCCGGCGAACAAATTATACAATTCGCCTAATAAATCTTCACCCAATTGCGCTCCACAAAACTTCATTTCACGAGTGAAAAATTTCGTGTCCATCGGCTCCTTATTGTTTTTGTACATTCGTTGCACTACCAATGCAAAGTCGATCTCCCGCTTTTTAGATTTCTTACATAGATTATCGATTCTATTTAAAACTATTTCTCTCATATCAGAACCCTTTGAAACGAATATTTTTCTTACATAGCCATTAGTAACAATTGTATTTTTCCTATAACTAAGAGACAGAATTGCTTTTCGCTCTTCCATGAAGTCATCTGTAACAACAACGTTATCGAGCAGTAGATTTTGGAGCATAACTTTTCTGTCTTTTAGAGTAGACAGCAAGTTTAAGGCATCTTGTGGGGTTAAAGGGTTGTAAGATAAATTTAAAGTAAGAAGACTTAAAGCTTTATCCAAATTATCTCGAATAGGCTTCACAATAGGCGTTGACAACTTATTGTTACTCAAATTTATAATTTTAATGTAAGGATTTTTCAAAAGTATTTTGAGACCATTTCCCACACGTATACCACTCAGCGAGTTCCAGGACAAATTTAACTCTTGTATAACATTATTTTCAGACAACTTTGAGCAGAGGGTATAAATAGCGTTTGGTGAAAGAATGGTATTCCAAGATAAATCGAGATGTGTTAATTTATTGTTGGTTTCGAAAGCCTCACAAAGTGCCATTACTGATTTAGCAGTTAATTCATTGTTGTTCAGATAAATTTCGGTAACATCTGACCCAAAAAATATGGCTTTGGCCAAAATTTCCACACCCTGATCTCCAAGTTGATTCTTACTTAAAATTAGTTTTTTCACTGAACGATTGAGATGCAAGTTTGCGAATAATCTTCTTGCACCTTCTAGACCAATTCTGCAGCCGTATAAGTTTAATTCTCTTATAGTTATATTCTCTATTAGCATTTCCCCCAAATGAAAACATCCGTCGAGGCTTATCCAGTTATCGGTTAAATTTAACACTGTAACGAATCTATTAAATCTTAAAGATAATGCAATAGTACGAAACGCCATAGGATGTATACCATAATAACTTAAATTAACTGTCTCTTCCAGTAGCTGTCTATAGAAACATTTCATCGGAGCTAAGTTAGCCTCCTTGCATAAAGAATTGTAGAGTTCTTGTCCATCATCAGGGTATTTTATCTTAGGTTCCGGTAGTAGAAGAGCAGCCTCAAGTCCGGGATCTTTAATCCCTGGGTAATTGTAGTAAGGGTGTCTCAGTACAGAGCTTTCTGAAAGAGGTATATATTTAGTGCAAATTTCACCACTTCCGGGATCATATAATCCTTGGTCGTATTGAATGCGTTTAATATTTTCTTCGGGAAGCTCGAAATTTAAAGAGGACCACTCTTCCATAGGCGGCTCTTCGGAAGAATCGAGTTCATGTTGGTATACCACTTGTAAAACCTTTACAGGAATCTCTTGTATACTGCCAACTGAAGACATCCTTTATACTCTTATATTATCAATATTATTATATATGTTTTCTAACGTAACGTATACACACTTATCAAAAATCCACTGTCAAGTTGTTGACAAGCAAAAATTTGCTTGTTCATTTATTATTTTGTTTTTACGAAATTAAAAGAAAAGGTTATTATTTTTAAGTAAAGCAACAGCAAACATAGTAAAGAAGTCTTAATACGTTCTTTTCTTGTTTTATTCAAAGATTTGTAACAATATTATCTCTCAAAACCTAAAGTTCGTAAAATTAGATAAAATAATAAATAAATAACAATAGATATTTACAAACAACATGGGTATAGTGATAACAAAAAATAGAATGACCGCAAATTATACATATTAAAAAAATGTAACAGAAACATAATACAAATAATAAATCATATTTCCCTACTTTTTTCCCTTTTTGCCTTTTTTTACTGGTTCCGGTTCCGGTTCGGCCTCTGGTTCTGGTTCAGGCTCCGGGGGAGGGGATGGCGGTAGCTTTCGATCTGGCCATTTTCTATGCATGTAATCTACTAAATTAGCAACATTAATAGTTTTTATTTTCGTAGGTTTACCTCCGGGAAAAGTGTTTACGATTTCGTCTATTAAATTATCATCTAAGGGAGCTCCCGTATCGGTTATTACAGCAGCGAAATCTTTACCACTCATAATCGCCGTGCCATCTTTTAGTAGCTGCATTGCAACAAGAGCTATGTCTACAGGGTGCTTTTTTGGCCTTTTTGCTAAGAAATCAGCTCGATTTAGTACCAAATCTCTCATATCAGACCCTATGGCTTTATATCCTCCGATGACTCCGCCATAAGTAATAACAGTATTTTTTCTACTTTTCAAGGCTTTGACATAACCCAATAAGGTCAAAAACTCTCCATTCACGAACACATTTTCCATCAAGAGATTCTGTACTTTGACAGCAGCAAATTTCATTTTGCTAAGTACACTCAGTGCGTCTTCTGGAGTCATTGGGTTGTAAGATAAATTAAATGTTACCAATTTCTTCGCCTTTCCCAAATTTTCAATAATTGTGGTAATAGCTTCACCATTTAATTTGTTGTTACTTAAGTCTAGATTACGTAAATTTGGTGCTCTCAGAACAGTTTTGATTCCTGCTGCCACACGAACTCCAGACAGTGAATTCCATGACAAATTTAAATCTTGAAGCGAATTGTTCTCGGCTAGAATAGCAATTAAATTGTGTGTTCCACCAGGTGTATAGTAGTTATTCCATGATAAATCTAAGTGGGTTAACTTATTATGCGTTTCAAATGCTTCTGCTAACGCATTAGCGGATTTGCCGCTGATGTTATTATAACGCAACAGAACTTGCTGGACTTTAATACCTTTAAATATAATTTCGGCAAGATATTCTACGCCTGTGTCACCTATACCATTTCTATTGAGATACAACACGCGAAGTGATCTATTAAATGGCAAACCTGCAAAAAGTCTTTTTGCGCCTTCGGCACCGATTCTGCAACCATCTAAAATTAGTTCAGATAAAACCATGTTTGTCTTCAACATTTCTCCTAAATGATAACAGGAATCTTCATTTAAAAAATTGTCCGTCAAATCATAGGAGGTCACATATCGATTGTTTTTCAAAGCCATAGACATAGGCCGGACACCGTAAGGATCAACACAATAGTACCTTAAGTTAATTGTTTCAGTAAGTAATCCTCTATAAAAACTACTTACTGGACATTGGTTCATATCCTTACAAACCGCCAAGTACAATTCTTGACCATCATTAGGATATACTATTTCATCTTCGGGCTCGAGTACAGCTTCCTCAATTCCAGGGTCAGAAACAGCAGGATAATTATAATACGGATGTTTCAAAATTGAACTTGTAGACATTGCTATATATTTGGTACATATTTCTCCACTTCCCGGATCGTACAAGCCCTGTTCGTGAAGTGCTCGCTTCTTGTTTTCTTCAGGAAGTTCAATAATAAGGGAGGACCATTCTTCCATGGGGGGATCTTCCGAGCTTTCCTCTTCAGGTGCCACAAATATAAAATCAGCAGTATCTGCTTCAGCCTCTGAACTTCCTGACGACATATTCTGATGTTATAAACAAAACTTTATATGAATACAACTTTTATCAAATAAAAATCAATTCGAAAACTATGACATCGAAATATGTGTATGTCGACTTTGACATATCATTTTATCCATAGACAAGTAATCTGTATATAAAATATATTATCTATAATAAGATTAGACAAAGTTCTTACATCATGTCCAAAACAGTAGTGAAACGAAAACAGAGAATAAGTTGGAAAAATTACACGTTTTGTATTAAAACAACATGTTCTATCCGATGATTACCTTGAAGAAATCGTTTCCCAATCAATGAGGTTGCCATTTGTTTACCCAGTATTTATACATCTTCAAATATATTTTTCCTATGCTGTATAAATAAAGAGTAAAAATGAATGAGTAGGTAGTCTTTGAGCTGAATGAAGCTTTCTGTCGATTCATTTCAGCTTGCCGTGGTTCATGCAAATTTTGGTAGCAATACAATGTCGAATTGTTCAATTAATTTGTGAGTACGCAATTTTTTAGTCAAGGTGTTCTATCCTAGGTTACGTTTCGTCTGCCATCCGATAAGAGGAAACAAAACACAAATCTGTGATAATAATAATTATAATGATGATAAAAATGGGTATCCTTAATAGGATTTTATAAAAGAATGGCATTAAACACTAAAATGAAAATGTTGCCACATTTATGCCGCACGTACCTATGTTATTATCCTCGTACGTTGTTATCGAGTCTAAGTTAGATTTTACGATTAAAATAGCAATGTCCTCTATAATAACGCGTTTAATTGTAACCCTTACGGCACACTGTGGTGCAGTAGGTATAAAAGTATCGAAGACATTGTTCGAACAATGGCGAGAAACGAGGTAGATTAGAATAATATCTATGTTCCCAGAATGCGTAGTATAAATAGAAACAGAAACAATAGAAAAATATAATACGAAATAGCAGTGCCTGTGGTATAAATAGTATGAATCTTTAAAAAAAAATATTTTTAAAATACTTTAAAAATAGTTTTCCTAGGCTTTTTAAAAAGCATTATTACTTTGGTGGTAGTCGTAGCTGTAGTTTATATCAATAATGGAACAACAAAATTCAATACAATACAATAGATATATTTTGCACACTAAAACACAAAAAAAATCTTTTACAAAATGTATATGGTGACAATTGCTCAAGTGGCGATTTCTTCCAGGTAATCTATGTGCATCGCGGGAAAACAATTAGAAAGACATATGTACGTAGGACCCACCGATACATTATGTAGCGACAAGGGCGGCCAGCATACAGAAGAACAGGAAAAGCGAAGAAATAGAGATGGAAAAGATGTAAATTTTAGGAACTATACATAAAAAGATTAAAATATGCTTGTTTTACTTGATTCTTAAAAGAATTTGGTGACTTGGCTTGTCGAAAAGTTAGAAGCAAATTGTTCAAAAACCATACAGCCACTGCGAATAGAAATTTAAAAAGAAGGATGAAGATCAGATAGAAGTTTGAAGGGTAAGGTAAGAAATTGATTTTGAATATAAGCCTAGAACTAATATAATACAGCTAAAATATTAGAGTTGAAATATTGTGTTGTTTCTATTGAACGTCTCTCGTTCACCCACTGGCAGTGAAACGCCTTAGAGCTGACCCTTACAACTTTATCTTTATATTTAAAAGTCTCATGGCGAGGTCCTAACGAGGCTTTAATTATAATGGTAATCTTTAGCTCACGCAATCCTACGGAATGAATACACTAAGACAATTACAAGTCTGCTGTGCTTTTTTATCTTTACCATAGCTACTTAATGTCATTTTATGCTTTATTAGAGGTCATTTATTTCGATTTCAATTGCTATTTTATAGAGATAAGCTCTTTTTATTTATTTATATTTCATTTGTGAATTAGTAATAAAAAATGTTATAATATTGAATTGAGTACCTCGGTGGTCTAGAGGTTGCAAGTGCAACTGCTGAACGAGAGGTTTTGGTTTCGATCCAGTTCGCTCTCCGGTTCGAGTACTATTGTGTTTTTCTAACTTTAAATTCCTAATAGTAACTCGGAGTCTGGATTTGTGCCCGGTGTAGGGCAAGAAACTTGCCCATTATTTGATGTGCGGATGGATAACCTAATAGATGAATCGTGGAAGAGTACTACAGTCCCTTACCAATCCCTTCGGAGACATATAGGCGTGATGTTTATCATAATATTACAATTTATACCACAGGGCATGTTCTTGAATACTGCAGAAATTTATTAAAGAAATGAAAGAATTAAGGAAATCGATTTAAAGGACCCCATTGAATACTTTTAGATATAGGTAAGTGAAAAATATTTAAAAATTATTTTTTAAATAGA
>DWME01006259.1:0-13855 GCA_018244795.1 Parelbella ahira ahira | reverse complement strand
TTTCTAGTAGTGACTTGGAATCTGGATCTGTGCCCGTTGTATGGCAATAGGTTCACTGCCTATTCCACGGGATTTAAATGTAACTAGTGAACTCTGAGAGTGTACTACATTCCTCTGTCTACCGCTTCGGGGATTACAGGCGTGATGTTACGTTTTTTTTTAATAATATCTTACTTGGTGTTAATTAAAAGTCACACTCAAACTGTTTAATATAAGGCTTCTTCAAGCACTTCTAAACTTGTATGTACTAAATATTACCCACTGAATAAAAGTAAAGATTTAGAACATGCTTTGTTTAAAATAATTACTGTTCAACGTTTACGTTGTAATAAAATAGCCAGTAGTTATACAAAAATAGCGGCGCCAAATCGCGCAGGTGTTACGTCACCGAACATTATGTTACCCAGTTACCGATTCCGTCGCGACAGGTGTACCTACACAGCTCGTACAACATACGAGTAGCTCGAATTGTTCCGTAGAAATTGCATCTTGGAAACCTGTTCCATAACTTCAATTTATATATTTACTTATGAATGGAACGGCCCGAAAAAAGATGTGTGTAATATTTTAAGATTAGCAATCAAATGTTAATTTGACTGCTTTTGCTACAATATTCGTTTGCTATAAATGATTGAATTTCCAAGTGCAAAATCTTTTACTCAGTTCGTTGAAGAATAACTTATTTTTAATCTGTGACTTTAACTTAAAGTCGCTGAAAGAATTCTAGTTTCTAGAAGCTAATGAATTATTTTAAATTACTCGTTTTCTGTTGAATCACAGAATCGAATTCAAATTGGCTTCATCTGCTGGAATACTATCAAGAAGACATTATTGAATCTTTTTTTCTTTTAATTATAGAAATCGCGAAAAATTCTCGTACTTATTTTAAATGAATATACGTGGTTTAAACATCAGTTTTGTTTATAAACTTTCAAACATTTTGCAACTTTGGATCTATACCCGATTTATATTTCTAAAGTATGATAGGAATACCTAATAATAAATAATATTATATGTCTATACAAAGAAATAAAATTGGATTGTCTGTTTGTAATATTAAAATAACAATACAACAATATTTTTACAATTTTTGTATGTATGTCAGTCTGTCTGTTTGTTCCGGCTAATGTCTGGAACGGCTAGACCGATTTTGACGGGACTTTCTCTGGTAGATAGCTGATGTAATAAGAAGTAACTTGGCTACTTTCATTTTAGAATTTTAGAATTAAGAAATGAAGTATAATGTTGCAATGTCCAAGTTCTGTCCAGTACAGCGCGCAGCACGCGCGCATGCCACCACAGCGCAATAACTGAACAACAACTTTTTTATTAAATTCCACGCGAACGAAGTCGCGGGCATAGCGAGTGTATTGTACATTATTATTATTATTATATCCTCATAGAATATCTTCACATAGTGGTTGGTATACACTAACTAAAACTTAACAATAGCTGTACAGTTCTGTGGATACGTAGCAAATTTTAACCATCTGACTCTAAAACAATTAGATCCCGTTAATTGGGTGGTAATTACAATAGATCAGAAGCACAATTGTACTTGGCTAGTTCGCCGAGCCTATCAAACCTCTCCCATTCAATAATAGTAATAGCCGTCCCATTCAGCATTATTGCCAGGAATCTTCTGAAACTTTCCGTACAGTTATCAAATATGTTCCTTAAATACAATGTAATAAGGATGAATTCATTGTGCACAGTGCTAATGATACTGGTCAATAGTTTTGGCGAGGGCGGTCAATAAATTTAAAATAATGCTAGGGCAGTCTACGTAGGTTATTTGGAGAGCCGTTGAGGCTTAATGTTTGATGCTGAAAATTTATTTTCAGGGTCGATATAGGCTTTATTTTCAGGAGTTAAATTATTCATCAGACTGATTGTAACAGCGATGTAAAAGAACCCTTTGTGTGTTCTTTTTGAATAATTTAAATGTTTCAACAGAGAATTTGTTTTCGAACTTGTGTGTTTTGGGAGATCTTGTATTCTATAAGTAAATAGGGTTTATTCCCAGTAGTAGACTGCCTCGTCGGTCCAGTGGTTGCAAGCGCGACTACCGATCGGGAGGTCTTGGGTTCAAATCCCGGGTTGGGTACTACTAAATATTACTAATTTAGAATTTCTAGTAGTTGTTCGGAGTCTGGATCGGTGCCCGGTGCACTCACCTCCTATTCCATGGGACTTAAACGTAACTTGTGAGACGTGGGGGTGTACTACACCCTTCTGCCTACACCTTCGGGGATAACAGGCGTGATATTACGTGTATATTACCATCTCTACTACTAAGTTCTGGAATCCAGAACACAACGGTATAACAAAACAGGTTATCTATAACTGGTTGTAGTAACATGAGAGCTAGCATTATTCAGAAATTAGTTCGCCGATAGTCTCTTTTCTGCAACCAGCTTGAGCGCATCGAGTAGTCGTCTGGAACTAGCACCCTTTTTATTCCGTTGTTTATAAAAGAAGGATTTCATTTCGCAAGCTTCAAGAAAACCTTCGACTTTTCGCTGCACGTAATAAGTTTTGTAATAAACTTTCCAAATTTGCAACTCTATTTTTATCAGGCACTTATAAAGAAATGAACCATCAGTAGAAAAGCATTGAATTATTTTATCAATTTTACGTAGATTATACCGTTCTTAGCATAAATTTTGCTTTAAATAAATCTAAAATTATTATTAAAAGGAACTATGCATAAATGGTATCAGAATATCATCATCATTATCATCATCGACGCTTTTATCGTTTTGGTGTTAGATACGGGTCTTCTCTCAGAATGAGAACGATTCATGGCATAGATAGCTTCTATGTTTAAAATATTTCTTGCTGGAACATCAAAACATCTTGAAGATCGAACGTCTTCTGCTCCCTATAAAAAGATAACCATTTGAAATAATAATAACGTTAAATAAATGGAAGTAACGCTCTATATAAAACTATTAAAAAAGTTTAGTGGTTATATTTTAGATCTCGATTTTATATACAAACATAACTATACATATAGGTAAATATTTATTTTTACAAGCCTTTATAGGTTTTAAAAACAATATGTTATCATTGCTTCATGTTTCGATTTTTGAAACATGACCATCCAGGAAGCTATACTGTTAAGCCTTTTACCGTTTTATATTCTATGGTATAAAAAACGAATTAGTGTCCATGAATATTCAATGTGAGGCTAAAAAAGTTGATGACGTCACGCTATTTTTCATTTTTAAACCATCAACATTTTTATTGGCAGCCATTCATTCGGATTCAAAATTCGAATTTGCTAACGGCTCACGTTGCCGCACATTTGTGTTCAATGTTTTGTTATAACAAATTAAACTAAAAACGCCTTTACGCTGTCCGAACAGAATTCAGAACGCTGATTGTTGTTTTATAGTGAATGCATAAAAACATGAAAAAAATTGCAAGGCACCACTTTTCGAGACACTTTTAATTTCATTTAACATATTTTTAGCTTCTACAATTATAATAAAAAATATTTCGAGGTAGTTTTCTTATTTTGCTATATTCAAATATATACTTTTCTATTACCGTTCGTCCGTATGTGCTTAAAACAACAGTGCTATTGATGTAATAACTTAATATAATACTTAATACTTAATTATACTCGCTATTAAAAAAAACCGAATCTATATAAACCGTTGGAAGTACTAAAAACGGAGGCTGCGAAAACGTTTGTATTAAATTGTTTCCTTTCAACGATGACTTGTTTCACTACGGCCCAGCTAATATAAAGATGTTCTATTTAAAGTACTGCGAAGAGGCAATTATGAAATTATAAATAAATTCATCATCAACTCGTCATCGTCCACTGCTGGACATAGATCTTTCCAATAGCACGCCTTGCATCCAACCACTTTACGTTTAGATAAATGAACATAATGCGTTTTATTTTAATAGTTTAAAGTTTTGAACGTTCGAGATTAACATAAAAATGAAAATGGTGATTCAATTTAAATTGATTTAACATGATTATATACGATCGTGATTCCATTCCGGGTGCGAGATAGCTCACGAATTTGCTCGGGTCAACTCAAACTAAGCCACCGACATTTACATTCCTTCGTGCTCCTAGCCAAATCCTCTTAGCTTCTAACAATATTTTACTAAATGACTACAGAGGTGCTGACAGCTGCAAAACTAAGCTGGATCTACTTCAAAATTAACGCAGCAAATTTATTGCACCAAGGAGTCCACCAACCTACAATTCATGTTGCACTATAAAATGAATTTTGTCTTACTCCATAGATAAATATTTGTGACAAATCCAAAACTACACTAATACTAGACGTACTTCGATCTATAACCGTTTATTTGTATGCATAGTTACGCCAATATTATATTTTGACTAGCTCGTTGATCTAATGGTTGAAAGCATGAAAAAGCAGATCGAAAGGTCCTGGATTCAATCCCCGGATCGGGCCCTATTGCGTTTATTATAACTTTAAATTTCTATTAGTGTCTCGGAGTATCGTATCGTATTTGTGACTGATGTACGGCAATATGCTCTTTCCCTATTCCACAGCAGGACGTAAACATACCCTGTGAAACGTGATAGTTCTAGACTCCTCTGCCTACCTCTTAGGGAGTTACAAGCGTGATAAAGCTTAAAATATTTTGCAGTTCGATCGTTTTCAGTGAAACAACTAGACAATAAAGCTTTAGTACAAAACTGTTCCCGCAGTTTACATAACGAATCCAGCGAATTTATGAGCGGAGTGGCGCTAGTACAAATCGCTAAATTTCCAAATGCTCGCTTATTGAATCTTGTACAAAATTGAATTTGTTTTAATTAAGTAGAGAGCTTAATTAAAGTATATTCAAGACAGAACGCCTTTGATAGCCCAATAATATTCTTAGTATATTGGTGATTGTAATTTTTTGCAAAAACATTATTTTTAATTCTTTCATTGTTATTGCAATCAATACCATTTGTTATTCCTGTTTTTTCATGTGTAGGGAGTAACAGAACTCTTGGGTGATCAGTTCCGTCCACAGCATTTGCAACTTATCGTAAACAGAATAGTAGAAATAGCACTGTTTCGAAAACAAAATATTTAAGGTTCCTTTAACCCCAACCAGAATTAATTATTTATGCCGTCTGGTGGGACTTCATTGATATGCTAAGTAAAATGACACAATGTTAAGTAGCAACAGTGTAGAAGTATAGAAGCCTAGATTCTGAATATAGTATTACTCTGATAAAGTAAACGATTCGGTAAAACATGCTGTAGTTATATCGCATCTGTTGCCGCATGCCGAAGTTAAACCAAAATGTTTCGTCTCTCGAACAGCATAATTAGTTAAATATTAAACCTTGCGTAATAAAAAGGACGCAAGCGCCTTTCACTAACTTTACCAGAGAGCTGTTCAAAGTTTTTTGGCCCGAAAGCAATACAGAAAGCGTACCCCTTTTTAACTGTTTAAACGTTGGCAAGCACTCAAAATTTTTGCCCCTCGAATATACATAGTTAATTTCGCTTTTGTTTTCATATTAAAAATTGGGACAAACAAGACTAATAATTTTAATGCTTAAGTGAGTGATATTTTTAAGCGGTAACCATGATCAGTATGACTTCGATATTCAATTTTACTACTAACATTTCTTTACGCGACTGTATTAGGGCATGAGCTAACAATATATTTGCGGTAATAGAGATTGGGTAACAAACCCGTCCAACTCTCACCTACCCGCGAGGCATCCGAAAAAGATTTATCGACTAAAATGTAATCCGAAAATCAGAAGTGTATACTAATCGTGCCCTTTGAACTATGGGCTCGTTCGTGAAACTTCCCCACTGGCATACCTTTGCTTTATTTTTAGGTGGTATGATCATTTATGACACTGATAACGCATTTAGTTTTACTGTAAAACTGAAACCTAGATTACGCTACAATTTTGTACCACCAATACAAATTTGGCTTTTAATTTAATCGATATTTGGCGATTGGAACTATCAGAATTTTGTATATTAATTTACTTAACTCGAGTCTTGTTGCGAATAACAAGTCTCTAAAGCAAAAAACATTGCTCCCAATATCCTTTTAATCCTCAACACCATAACACAACTAATACGTTATTTAAAAAAAAATCTAATTAAAGAAAACGTTTTACAGTGATTTCTAAACACTTAAGTGATGAATAATAGTATAACGTTTTACTAGCGTTACTAAGTCACTGATGAAAGTATAGATAAAGTTAGTAAGTAATGAGGAGTATGTACTACATATTAGTTCGCTCCACACACAAATTGGTTTGAGCAATTATGTACCCTGCCACTAAACACAGATCCGGTGGACCAGTATGTGTGTACGTAATTCGGTTAGAACTAAGTTTCAAATGCAGTTAGTAAAGGATAGTTAATTTGCATATAGGCATGTCTCCTGTACACGACAAATATATGTACGGATATACATACATACCTACGATTGCATGAACTTAAAATATTTAGAATATAGCAGGTGGTATATTGAGAGGAAATATGTAGCTATGTTCACTAGAATTCGACATCGAGATATCGGAAAAAACAGGTTTTTTCCTAAACTAAAACGTGCTTTTGTTTTATTTTCATTAATTGTCCAAGGCAATTAACAAAATAAAACAAAGTAGTCCAGATCTTAGAAACCTATGTCTTGGGGACCTGATAGATTGATTCTAAATTTGGTGACCCATTTTGTTCGAATATACCAGAAGTAAGTGGTACAAAAAGGGATTTAGCGGCGAACTGTACGATTACCGGACTCCTGATTAATGGTAGTAATGTATTAGCTGCTATAGATCACCAGCTCACGCCGAGATATACGTTATGTATAATGTTGGAATCGTAAACATACCAAGAGTTTTCTCTTGTGGTTAATGATAAAATAACATAGGTATTTCCTTGTTTGGTGATCAATCGTTGCGAATTCAAAAAGAAATAATTTTCAAGATTGAAGAGATCAATAATACTACTTATAATAACAGTATTATAAATATATAAATCAATAGTACCTGTTAAAAAAATTGCCACGTGTTTAATATGCATGCCCTTTAGTTTTACTTTTGACACCACTAGCAAGTTCCTGGATAGAACGCAAAATATAACCTGTTTTGGTCAGAGATGCAGCCATTGTGAGAACAATTTGGTGCTGAATAATGCTTTACGTAGCTCATGTAAGGAAACAAATAGGCGGACAACAATTGCTTTTCGTACACTGTATACAGGGTATCTACACTGTTACCTTAGTCTACACTAAGGTGGACGTTGACAAAATTAACTACATTCTGCTTCGGAGGAAGTCGAGAATTGATTAAGGCTGTGCTTACATATTGTTATTTAATATACCCCAGAGGTTTCTGAGACCGTCTTAAAAGATCAAACAAGACAGCCTGTACATTTAAAAAACGAAATAATGTATCTTAAATTCGCAAAGTTGCAAGGCAATAACCGAAACTAGCTCTAAAGGGACTGATAGATTAAAAAATAATTATACTGCATAACGTAACCAAAACGTCCAATCACCACCGACAGTTGTTTTTTGATTTTATTAGAATGTTCAACTCTTTAAACCGCTTGATTCATCAGTGTAATCCTGAAGCCAGCCAATTAATTGTTGTACTGACCGTAGCCGAATGTCCAATCACATTGAGGTCCGTCCCCACTATCAATTACCTTCGACCCACTCATGCTGTAGCGGAGCTACGATCAAATTAATGTTCTTACGTGAGAAACGTAAAACATAGATCACATTTTAACAATTCACGTACATTCTACTCTTGCCCAATCCAATCCAATCCATCTACGCTCTGCTCTCGCTCCACACAGTCGTCGTATATTTTGTTAGACAGCAACTTGGATTATTGGTACATACACATATAAAACAAAATAATCCAAAGCGAAATCTTCGCAAAAAAATACTTCAAATGTACCATCACATTGATTTTAATTTTCTGTGTTTCCACGTCTATGCACGGATTTCCCTGCGACCAAATCTATAAGAAAATTAATCATACTATTAGGTATAACTCGCGCTGCTTAAAAAACATGCTACTGATATTTACCGAATGTTTCTAAAGTACGCTGATAAGGGTACCATTGTTTAACATAATAATACTAATCAAATTTTTCTTAAGCTGGAAACTAAATTAAATCTCGCGCATAAAATTTTAATACTAACATCGGATCTGAAAAACTCCTCGCAAGTAAAATTTCAAAGAATACCATGCCATATTTTAATATCAAGAAAGGCACGTAGAACGTCAGATATTAAATGATCACCTGAGCCCCCAAACATAGGTATCCAATCTCAAACACGGCCAAAGGTCTATTTGAGATCAGTGACAGGTGCGTTATTATAATATGTTACCTAGGTCTTACCCTTTTCGCATCGAGAGAAGACCCGTGTCTGAAAAACGGTTGATGATAATAAAGCGTGCTACATCCGAAGATTATTTTATATTTCAATGATTTCAAGGCATTAAAAATACGAACATTTCACCTACCATTAATCACTGTAAAAATGTCTTTCAACGAAGTCTTAATTTAATTCAATTACTTAATATACAAACGATTATGTTAATAATTTCCTAGGCGACATTTCTTCGTCTCTCCTCACAGTTGCCATTATACCACGACACAGGAGAATAGCTACGATTATCGTACCTGCATTCTAACAGGAGAATGTATTTTCGCTTACGTCTTATCTGCAAACGAACTACGCTTCAAACCGTGAAGTGACGACATAACTTTGGTGCAATTCCAAACGATTCTTCTCTCGGACCGATACCATTTTATTCTTTTATCGTTTATTTCCTCATCCTTGTTTTACAACAACTGAGAAAATTTATGTAGATTGGTAATAAAAATATTGTTCATATTTCACTGTACAAGAAAGATTCGCTGAATACAAGATGAAAGTTTAATATTTATCTCCATATTTAACATTTAATATCCAAACTGATTAACAAAGCAATGCTAGTTAAGAGAAAACGTGTTAATCATTAACTCGCTTACCTCTTAACCTTCACACGTATGAGTGTGCCTATTGAACCACGTAATTACTAATTTGTTTTAAGGGCTCTTTACATTTGAAAAGAATTGGAGTATTCCTGAACAGGCGTAAATTTTCCGGTATATTTCTATTATCCCCCTATAGTAATCCAATTACGACGAGAATAAAAAAAACATGAAATTAGCATGTAAAGTCGGCTGTGATGCAAACACTCTAAAAGTATAAAGGGTTTTATTGTACTGTTTTTTATGTTAACAACAGATTTTTACTACATGTTGCGATTCTGAACGTGTAGAGAAATATGTATGAACTATATATTACATACAGTATGAACACTAAAAAGGCAAGCAGTACTCCCAATAAATGATTTACTAGCAGGTAGCAAACCCCTAGATATCTACTACATAAAAAACCCACGCTTCAGATCGTATTCATCAAAGCAGATGTGACACTCGATTTTTTTCTCCGGACGTTCTCTTTCTAAATCGGATAAACTCACAAAGCTTTAAGCTAGACCTTAGCTTTTGTCTAGATTCTAAAATCTAGACCTATAATGCGTGCGCACTTTCCGGCTTGAGTGTCTCTTAGATTTATACACCCGTTTATCTAAGCTTCGGGCTGCTATGTAGAACCATGTAGGTATAACATCGGCGACTATAACAGCTGAAATTCGTACGTAACATCACGCCTGTAATCACGAAATAAGTAGGCAGAGGAATGTAGTACACGCCCACGTTTCACCGGAAAAAATGAAAGAAAATAACTTTATTCACATAATAAAGCAGCACATATTTCAGAACAAAAATATGCAAAAAAATTGATACATTAATGAAAAGATTAATTGCATGAACTGAACTTAAAGTTCGTGAATCCTTGATACGGTCAGTACACGGTAAAATGCGTTCAACCGACAGCCGCTGTATAAAAATGTGTTAGTTGATATGTGTAATTCCTCGACTAGACACCCCAAAGTATTCTGAGACTGGTTTATTCCATACCTACAATTCAAGTTATCTTGTATGCTGCGATTTATATGATGTATAATTTGTATATTTTCTTAATCGTTTACTTATATCACTAATTCATTCGTCCTCTTGTATGTATTCCCTCCAATCTATTCTCTGGTCCATCGCAAAGCCTCTGGAGCGGTGCAATCCACTTCAACACGCTTCGCCCCTTAACGGATAATGGACGTTTAACTCGTCAAAGGAGGCTGGCTTTGCTTGCCGGTTTTTCTTCGTCAACGTTTATAGGTCAGCTCGTTAAGCACGGCTTAGAAATGCAAAATTGTTCGTTCACGTTGTGGGTTTTATGAATCGAGTATGCTCATTTGTTCAAGTCGTTTCTCCATGTGTTATTTGAATCGAGTTTAAAGCTTGGGTTAACGTCTAATATTCATTTGAAGGCAACTAACTTTCTAGTTCTTACAGCTTAAAACATTTAATATGAACCAATGAAATAAAAGAAAACGGTCATACAATTTATTTTTTATATTGATAAAGCATATAGAAAAAAATACAGTTTGTATATAAGCGTGCCTACCCACCCAACTCATATCGAATGTGCATCTCTTAACTGCTCGCAAATACATACCTCTCTCCTTCCGGCTTTCTCTGTGTTAGCTTAGGACAACTTTAATGGTTACAGAAACATCAAAGGGTTAGGGAGGTACTTTTGTCGCATTTGTAAATTTAACCTCACTCACCAATTACAAACATCACGTTTTATATTTAAAAACGTTTATGTATTCGTATTGATTTCGATTTATAGAATTATGCTTGCATAGATATATAAACAGGTAGTAGATATGTATAACTGTTGTCTGTGGAAACTGAAATAATTCGTATACAATCTTTTACCCCTTATTTACTAATGAAAATTTTACAATTAAGAAGACATTTTCACTACTATAACTATTACTGTAGATGTATCATTGTTTTTATAGATGGTGTTAATATATATTTTGACATTTCTTTATTTTATAAATCCCTGTTCCCCGTTCTATCTCATCTCAGTTTTACAATATTCTACATCCTAGAACATTTTTGTTTTCAACCGTCTCCCGCGGGGACAATGGACGAGTTATGTCGGAATTCTAGCGGTCACACAACTATGCTTTTGAATTCTTCCATGCCCCACAGAGGATGGTATGGTCTCTCCAACAGATTCGTATTAGGCGCTGGGAGAAATCTGTTCATTTAAATTCATATGTTTATATTTTATTATATAAGTATAGGTCAAAAATATTAATACTGCGTATTGAAATAAATACAACAGGTCTTTCTTTTATTCGTAGTATAACACTATACTAAAATGTCAATAAAATTCATCATGAAAGTATCAACATCAAATCGAAAATTAACTATTTCATTTAAATTACTCGGACTCTGATAAGCGGTCGCTACACGATATATCGTGAAAACGATTTCGAATCAAGGTGGCGGTCCCAATTCATAAGTTCACACCAAATTGGACAGAAATATTTATGCGAATAACCATTATGTTGCTAGTGTACATAGATAATGAAACTTGTTTTCGCAACTGAATATTTTCTCCGCGAGTACAGCGCGCAAAACAAGTAGGACAGCACTTTCACGGGATTTTATGAAGATAAAGTGAGGAATAATTAAAGTTTATGCCTGCATTAGCATCCCTTCCATGTACATTTCTCGCCCCAACTCTTGCTCGCTTTCTCGTCAGTTACGCAATAAGCAATTTCGTTATGCTTATTTTATTATACACAAAAGATTTATTAACGTAACACCACGCCTCTATCTTCCTGAAGGGGTAGGTTGCGGAATGTAGTACGTTCCCACGTTGAGGAATGTTGAACAGTCTCACATTGTCCCGAACGAGACATAAGTTCATACTTCTAGATTTTAAATTAGAAAAGCTCAGTACTAGCCGACCCATATATCGTACTCAGAACTCACTACGCAGTCGCACCTGCTACCACTCCACCAACGAGGCAGTCGGTCGAAAAAGAAACGTTATAGTGCGCATTATTGTTTACACACTTTATATTTATTTCGTTACCTAATTTATAACGTACTTTCTTACGCGAAGTATGTAAATAGATGAAGGCGCGGCGGGTAACCATGATTGATGCCCGCATTAGCGCCGCGCCTCGCATCTATCTCGCTTAAATCGCAATATCGCTATCGATGTCCCGTGATCTGACTGTACGACAACCTCATTACAGAATAAACTTTTCATATTTCACTCACTTAGGGAATTATTATATATGTTGGGAAAACGATGTGAACTTTAATAGATCTATTTTTTCATTTTTGAACACGTTTCTCTTGTTATAATAAGAAAGTTCAAAACTATAGTCTGCCACACAAACCAAATACGGGCTCATTAAAATCTTTTTTTTTACTAAAATAAGAAGACATCATAGAACACAAAAGATTCCTATTTTTACTTTTATATATTTAACCTGTTTATTCAGTATTATTATACGTCCGTTTAATTGGCAGTTGTATACAATACCGTCTTTGCACTATTGTTCCAATTTCCAAATTCCGATTCCAGCCTGGAGACACTTAATCGAATCGCTACTTAAAACGAATACAAAGACAACTGATTCTTCGAAGCCTTTCTCTAACTATTACAGCGATCTCCTGTCCACTTCATAGTACTCAACGGAACGTTCCAGAAAGATCGTACAGAAGCAATATTAAGAGCATAGCAATGCCTCCTCTCTTCGTGCTCTATCACTGCTGGAACAACATCTCATCGAATAAGCACTTTCAAATAAATCCTCTGACATTTGAGCTTTTATTCTCTAGTCCCACTTGTCCATTTCGCTGAATTTTAATAATATTTCCAATTGGATAAATTTAATTAGTGCTCAAATATAGGGGTCGCAAAAAATAAACCTTCGTCAACGTCAAGCGAAAAGAAATATTAACGTTTTCTAAGTGATTTTAATTAATCGACACCATTTTAAAATAAATCCCTAAAATTTTAGCGATAATGTTTTTTCTAATATTCCGATTCAATATGTTACCAATAAGTATTTTCGGTAAATGTACATGGTTAAATATACATCCTTGCTCTTCGGGACAGAAAAACATAGCTTATTACAAAATTAGACAAACACGAATTGTACTAACGTTAAAAAGGTAAAAAGTGATAATAATTTTACGATCACACACAATGAAAAAAAATTATGATATACATTACTCATGGATACCTAACAACTACGTATTTGTAACTTAGAGCATGGAACTGCCTAAGCGTCTGCTAACGTGACTTTGCAACGTTATTTATCTCTTAGTTGTGAGTACATTATATTTAAAACTGCAACAAATATATCGCGCGTATATTTTATTAGAACCGACTGAAATGAAATATGCGAAATTATATCAGAGTTATAATTTATGCGTAATTTAGGCTGTAACGTTACCGAGACATTTTCTTCGGCCGTCGTAAACCGCGCGCGCGAGTACGAGGCCGACGTGACGGGTACTCGTAAAAGCGTGCGACTTGATGTCACTTGTTGTGATACATTTTATGGCACTTATCCGTGGAGATAGCACAACTTATGTATGAGACGAGCGGAGGAAATTGTGGTTGTTCTCTTACTGTTGCTTTTTGCGATACGATTAACGGTGCCCCTTACGCAACTTATGAATGACGTGAGAAATTGAAATATGATTTATAGCCTCACTAGCTTTCCGCCCGCGGCTTCGCCCGCGTGGACAATAAGGAACTTCCATACAAATTTTCATCCCCTATTTCAACCCCTTCTACCCTTTTTTTCGCAATAAAAAGTATCCTATGTCCTTTCCCAAGTTCAGTTCTATCTTCATACCGCATTTCATCAAAATCG
>DWME01006258.1:0-13857 GCA_018244795.1 Parelbella ahira ahira | reverse complement strand
TCATCAACATCGTCAACATCATCCTCATCAGCATCATCAACCCTTTTATCGGTCCTCATTTGTATACGAGTTTCCACTGAAATTAAGATGGGTTAAGACCGTGGTCTGCAACGCTGACAATTACTGAAAAATGATTTTATCCCGTTGATACAATGAGAAACGCTTCGCTTATTTCAAATATTATCCGATTATATTAGTTATAAGCTTATAATTACAATTATAATTGTATAAAGAGGATTATTAGGGATTGATAAATAAAACACATATTATTGTTACGATTAATGTTAATACACGCGACTTATTATAATTATTCGTTATTGCTTTATTATTATTTATTGTACTTATTTCTATATTTTAAGACATTTGCATCCAGTGATATGGACTGGTCCTAGCGAATTCACATCTTCTGGAGTGAGAGCTCTAAAGCAAATCAAGTGAAGTATTATTGAATCAAAAATAATTATATACATAGTTAAGTGAAGTATTATTGAATCAAAAACAATTATATACATAGTTTTGTCGTAGTTAGTCAAGAGAGAAAATACCTGGTAAAGAATATGTTAAACGATGTTGAATTATTATGGTAAAATTGTTACTTTTTCTTTCGTTAACGAGAAATTTGTGTTCATTAGTATTCATTTTTGAGCTCTCACTCTAGGCGAGATACACCCGCTCTATTACTGAACGCACAGCAGTTTTGTCCGTAACAAATTCCAAAAACAAAAGTAGTGCATATTTTCTTAAAAAAAAACTCACAAAAAGTAAAATGTTTAAAAATTTCACATATTATAAAACGGACAACAAAGGCAAATATTTATGTGGAAAAAATAAAATAACTGTCACATTTAAAGTGTTACTTTACGCTCGCATTGGATATAGATCACACAACGATCTTAAAACTTCTTAAAATACGCCTTAAGAGAAATACATTTATTACACATAAGTCAACAAGGAGAATATAGAATTAATAATAATTATCTTTATTAGCATTTAAAATATCTATTACTCCAATAACAATATCACATATAATATCTAGACAATAATTTTGTTATTATTATTACAGCAACGATCAATAATCACCTACATACATTCGATGACAATAATACAATGTTTATATTGTTAGAAAATATTTTGACTTATTAATAATTCAATTCTAATTCGTATATATTTGAATTGTTATGTGCGCAATGATTTTACGATCACTTCAATAAAAACAACAATGATATAGTATTTTTTTAACGAGCAATTGTGTTGTTATTTGAACGATGGCTACAACAATTTTTAATCTCTTGTGTTCGTCCTTCGTAAGGAAGAACTCTAATATTCACTTACACAGACACATATATATCGTTGGAATATAATTTAGCAGCAAAAGACACGAATTTTAAGTCTTCTAAAACACACACAGTAATAAGAATATTAATTACGTATATATCAAACTACGATTAGAAATAGATAGCTTATTTAGACATTGTTTGCTCACTTTTATTATTATCGTCAGACCTTATATGATATTTCACCGATTTATCGTTCGACAGCACAAGAGCAGCGTTGTGGAATGTGCCCTCTTGTATTCTGTCGTTGCAATGTATCTGTCTCATATTATTAACATCATTGTGCAATGGTATTGTTACGTAAGGAACAACCAAAGCTATAAGGTTAAGTTTACTGCAGCTTTTACCGTTACCGACTAAGTACCGTTACCGACTAAGTACCGTTTCATGTTCAACTGCGATTTTTCCAGAAGTCTTGAAGTCAGTCACTAAGGCATTATCATTATCCACTTTTAGGAATCTTCTATCATAATGAGACTTACACAATGAGAAAATTCTGGAGAATTCGAAGTAGCGTATGTCTCCGTGCGATATTTTTAACCATAACATTAAATTACAATTAATCTTGAAAACTACACAAAAGTTTATTTAATGTATGTATATGCCAAGATTTGAAAACCAGTGGCGCGAAGTAGGAGACTGAAATTCAAATCATTAGGTTTTTGCAATTCAGTCAGAAATGGTTGAAGATGCATCATCCACACCATCCAGATGGTAACATAAAACGGTTTAGTTGCTTCGAACTTATCTAGTAGCTGCAGTGACAAACAGCAAGTGACTAAATCGTTTTTAAACGATTCCTTTTGATAAAACAGTGGAATATCTGTACAACCCGTATAATTAATATTACTTTATTTATGGTCGTTCAAAGCCTGTATGCGTAGCGCTCTAAGGAAGTTTCTTAAAAGTAGTCAACAGTTAAAAATACTACTATGAAATATTTTCACAATCAACAAAATTATATCGTCTTACAAATCCAACCTCTAAAAAGGTAAAACTATCGTAACCGAAAATTGGACTATAAATTTGTAAAGATATCAAAAATGTAACTGTGACGGGACAAATATTTTTCAATGTCTCGCATAGAGTTTAAGTACAAACGATTACATACTACTGACAAATATACTTAACGATAAGCCTTTAATGATAACAGCGTTACGTAGCAATAATGTTCATTCCGAGAAACTACGGTCCGAGTAATTATTCACACCTCTAGAGATCGAATGGTGCCAATGGACGCTGTGTGTAAATTAATTGAACATTATATATTCAAAGGTATTGTTCAAGTGATATTTTTTGAAATTCCTCTAAATATCGTTAAGCATCCTGTATCAAATACTTTATTTTCAACATTACTAAGATTATTCATAAAAATATCGAAACAACAACAAAAGTACAAATTTAATCACCAAAGTTCACAAATATGTTAATAACAGTCAAATTTCCGTATTCCGAGAATACTCACTATGCTTATTTTTCTCACCATCGTTGAAGCACACTTAAAATGATTAAATGTTTCGTTACAATCTTTAAAAACAATAAATATGGAAAAGCCGTGACTCGTGAAAGTCGCGTTTGAGAAATTATTGAAAATCAAGTCGGCATTAAGACTCACTGTCGACGCTTTTATCCCTGCCGCTATACCGGCCCTTGCGTAGAACACGAGTCAGGGCTTAATGAATAATAAAAAAAATTACAATCAAGAGTTTCACAAAAATAGCTTGAATAAGAAAATTTAAAATAAGTACGCAATGTCAATAAAAAGCCTCGAATGATTTGATATGGTAAATTTTAAATGATTATGGATAAAATGGCCATCAACCCAGGAGTTGTGACTGATCTACTCCTTATGATAACAATTCTACTGAACATAACGTCCTCTAACAACTGGACTGTATTGTCTCTGTCCCTGTACATGATGATTCGTGAGCTACAGACGGATTAACAGGTCCAAATGAACCATTGGCTTACCTAAGCAATTATGGACCGTGATACGTAAAGGTGGCCGCGCACTAAATATTTGTACCGTCACAAATTGTAGGGCATACAGCAAATCTAAACCACTCGCATCGTCAAACAATTATCAGATTTTTCACTGCTTATGTTATAGTATCTTCCGATGAATATTATTTCATTTTAAACAATAATTATCGAAGAAGTGAATTCAAGTTTTTTGTGTTTGCCTCGTACATTATTTGCAAAGGAAGCATACAGAAGAATTAATAATTTTAGTTGGTAAGGACTGATTACATGTGACGGTACAGACATTATGCATTTTAACATTGCAGTTGTAAAAAATACTGCAATGCTAAATATATGTAATTAAAATGCTAAAAAAATAAGTTACAGAACTAGTGTGAGAATAGCAGTTTTCGTAAATTTCCATTATTTCGTCGACGCCAAGATTTCATAAGTAATTCTAACTTTGGAGGACTTCAAAAAACATTTTGTTGATTCGAAAACCATTAAAATAGATGGCAAATTCGAAGGTAATATTATTAACGAAGAAAATGATTACAATCACGGGACTACAGATTTCAGAATAAAAGTGCTAATGCGTGTTATATAGGATAATAACAACTGAACTAACTAAAATTTGGTTATTAAAATTTTGTGTAATTCTCTGTTACAGAAACTATAAGCGAACATACAGCAAGAAATCAGCATATAGATGATCATCTAAGTACCTGGACATAGTATAAATATGTCCAACGATTACCACAAACAAAGTTATATAATCTGATGACTAACTATTAAAAGAGTGCAGCTTCTAAACAAAGACAAACAACAAAATGGACGCCATCTTCTGGTTTTTCTTTCAATACGACGATAATTCACACAGAGAGTTTCAACCTGCTGAAGTGGTAAAGATCAGGAGTATATTCTTAAAAAAATTCCACAAATATTTCTGAGTATAAATGACCAACACAAAAAGTCTGTCAACTGGCAGTTTTAAATAAATATAGTATAATTTAGAATTACTTCGCATATAATACAAAAGAAACCTAAGAACCTAGTTTTCAACAGACATTCGTGAAGCAAGTAAATCATAAATACAACATTCTTATTATTACTATAACCTAATTTAAGCTTTACTTAATTTATTATAACTATGTAATAACAACATTTCACGTACGATGGATATAAAAAAATTATTATAAATAAAAATTAAGTCCAATTAAATGTCTTTTATATTTCACTTCAGGTCAAGTTACTTTTACGTCTCAACAATTTGACTGTTTATCGATCGCATTTTTAGCTTAGAGTACCAATTTAGGTCAATTAACATTATTATTATAAGTGTCGTATATAGTATGTGGAGTGGGTACGTGGATTTAAGAAGTTGAAAACTATCCTCGTGCCATATGTAAGATTTTGTCATTCTTTAATTAAGGAATCCTAGTAATGCCATGCAAACACTTCAAGATACCAAAAAAGTTAAAAGCAATAAATAATCTATTTAATTCAATTCATTAAACTTGACAATGGCTAAGTTTTTTCTTCCATTATTTTTGGAATAACTGTGTCAAAAATACCGTAGAATTCCATTACCCGAACAGGCGCTCGCCTACAGTACGATATGTGGGCTACAAAAAGACTGTATAGTGTTAAACATGACAGTATGGTAAGTGTGATCTGAGTACGGAATCCACTGTACCAGAATTTTACCAGATTTGAGCAAAGCAAATACACATTTAGAGTTATTCTTAAAAGCTATTAATATAACGTATTACAGATACAAGACGACAAATTGACAGCATTTCAGTAATACTAGTCGTATAGACGTACATTATACAAATACATCTTACTAAATACCACTAAATAGACTTAGAATGGCTTAAGTGACAATTCACAAGACTATTGCACATTTATTAGTTTATAATAAGCACATACATTTAGAGGCAGAATAATAGTATAAGTGAAGACACCCAGACTGAAATATTTTAACCAGTTATAAAAACGACAGTAACGTCTAGCATGATATATTATTTTAAGAATTAGAAGTATAACAATTAATTATAGACGTAGATATTATAAGATATCAAAGTCAGCTATATTATGATGGAACAGGTTTAGATGAACCCCGGGTAATTGAGACTTCGACTGATCGATTTTAGCTGATCGAAGTCAGTGACGCATTTAATGTAAAACGTGTATTGACATTGGCTGTCATATTGAAAGGTTTTAGATTTTTCTTATTCGAGAAAACGACTTCTGTGATATATTAAAATTTTTACATTTCTATATACAGTATGTAGTTCAATATGGTCAATGTCACGTGATGAAACACCTGGAATATAATATGTATTATGTCGAAAATCGTTTTCTATTTCAAATTATGATATATTTCAATTTGCGGCTTCGAATTTATAAACGGGAAGTCCATAAAGTGATTACAATAATAACACTGATCATAATATAATGTACATAGCATAAAAAATATAATAGTCAAGGAATTATTATACATATAATATAGTTGTTACCAACGCGAGACAAAGTACAAGAATGTCAAAGACTGGTTATTATTAATAAAATGTTCAATTGTCTATAACATTTTTTATCCAGACCCACCGTGAACGAGCAAATGGAATACTATAATGTCTTCGCCAAGAAAGCAATGGTTTTTAAGAAATTGTTAATGAATTTAATTGAAACAACCCGTTGCTTTGATTCGATGGTTAATGTGACGATCAGGGGGATTTAACTCGGTTTCGCGAAACATTTTATTACATTTTAAATTTACCGATTATAATAAGGCTACTGAATAAAGTACTTTACTTGTGTTCTCTCTCTTTCTCTTATTTTACTATGAGCTGAAAATTCTTGAAATAACCACACTTTAAATTCATCGTTTCACATTGCTCGTAGACGATGGGTACAAAAATATTCTCAAAGGAGGTAAGCTTCCACGCTTTATTTATCCCATTCCATCATTTATTTCTTTGTATTCACCTTGAGTTCCATTGGTCCTATCACTACTGCTTGGAATAACATGTTTTTCTTACTTTCTTTCTTAATCTATGAACTAATCTATAGGATAGCAATTGCTTCTATGAACCGTACATTGATTTACGAGTATAAGTATCACATTCTCGACTATTCTTTTCTTATACTTCCTTTTAGTATAATTACGATGCTTAGGACATGGAGTAACTTGAAATGTTTCATATTTATTACCCTTAAGATAAGCCTTAAAGAAACTGGTGGCGGAAAAATAGTTATTCATGAGGATAAAAAATTTAAAATTATGCCTATATTCCCCGAAAAGGTGGGCATAGAGTTTTCAAATTTTATCAGTGACCAGTGTTGAGCTTATTGCCATACTTATACAAATACAAGATACAAATCCAGAGTCCAAGTCAATACTAGGAATTTTAAGTTTTCAATAGTATCCGATCTAGGTATCGAAACCAGGACAACATTAATTATGAAGATTAAGCAATTATTAACGTATTAATATTAGCATTTCATTTACTTTCTGTACATTCTCGCTTGTAAATTAGCTAGTGAAATATACTGATTTATCTTTAAGTTTCCTATTAACATTCATTTGAGATTTCATAAATAATAAAGACAAAAAATAGCAATCCAAACTGCACAGACTAGACTTTTAGTGAGGCAATGAACTATGCTCTGACTTTCAACATTGTAAAAGATATCAACGTTAAAACTATGGATTTAATTTTCCACCACCAGCTTTCAACTGAATTCCATAGCTATGTATTGTATCAGCAGATTATCTCACAGTAGGTCATAAAGCAATAACAATCTGGTTAGTTTAGTAATCATGCCCGTTGTCATCCTATAGACTAACACGCGGTAGATGTTTATGAGAGATGTTTACTTAGTAGTGATACCTCTCCAGTCCGATATCGCATCGATGATTCTATCATCTACATCTATAAATCGATAATAATTATATTCAACGTTTTTGATGTGTAAGCTATTGAATACATCTTAATATATGTTTAAATACGCGTACATTTATATCAATATGAAAATGTAGAGAATAAAATTCTATAAGAACTACATAACATACTATAGTTTACAATAACGTCTTCTGACAATAACACTTCACGAGGATTCCGAAGAAATCTATGAATATAGGCATTTAATCGCATTAGACTAACAATATAATATTGAAAATATATCGAATATGCTATAACAATTCATTAGACATAATATTATTGCGCGTCACAAAGTGAGTGTACTCCGACTACTTGCTAAATCCAAGACAACAGTACAACAGTAGGTAAAAGAATCGAGAATTTTGAAATCTTGTCCCAAAATAAAAGCTGGAGTGGAGATAAAATCCAAGATCAAGCTTTCGAAATTCGCAATCCTTACTTACATCTTGGACCCAGATATAAAAATTGTCAATTGCAACAATAACAACTAAAATATTTAAAAAATATGTACTCTTTCTTTCTACGCCTTACAGCAACAAATTAATCTTATTCATCTATGGATCAAAACTAAATAACTCCTTTTAAAGGATAACAAGCGATATCAATACATCGTATTTGTCTTTTACTTCGAGGTAATGTTTTCTAATGACTAGCAGCTTATACGTTTTGTGCTAATACTTCGTTGTGCTCCCAAAGCACATTGTTATTATTCCTAATAAATTTAACGATAGTAACGTTTCAAATTGTTTTGGTGAATTCCTTACATTGTAAGATTTTTTTTACCCTCAAAGACATTAACTAAATATCGTAACTAAATGGTGTACACGAATTTTTTAACGAAAGCCCATTTTCACATGTCGCATCTGACTGAGATCAGCATCTTGTTTGGGGGCTGTATTCGACTATACGCAGGTTTATTTTGAAATTTATTCCGTAGTTAATTGGAACAGAAAAGTTTGATGCTGGCTTTACGAGTCTGTAACGAACAAAGCCAACAATGAAGAGGTCATCAAGCGATCATGCAACATATTACATACAATACTGTAGTCTCCCTAAAATGAATCCCGCTGAAGAGTATTTTCGCTGAGACTTTTCAACCTACGTATACCGTGTTTCCAAATTATGGACGAAACTTATCAAAATTATAATTTCCGTATATTATCGAATAGTCACGCCCTTGTGTTATTAAATTCCCAAGAAAGTGTAGGATTGGCTAAGGTTGTAAAAAATTTCTTCTCAAAAACAATTTGAAATATTCTCTCGATAATACTTCTTTTTTCCAATGATGGCGTACGAAAAATGTACCACATTCTGAGAAAGGCTTATTTACATTGTGTTACTTTTTTGTTCATCTAAAGTGAACGTCATATGTTGCCTGTCTATATATCTTCTGGAAAAGGCAGAATGAAAAATATTCTATGAAAATCAAGATGGACATCAAAAGTGGTAAATGTAAATCAGCCTACATAGACATTCAAATGTAATGATTACTTATATTAATCTATAAATAAGAGATAGACAACCAGATATAGACAAAATCGTCAAAAACATACCCAAATAGACAAGTCTAATATCTTGAACACTTCATGCATCACCTTGAACCGTTCCTTGCCATGTTCGAAGTCACTGGCTTGGTTATTCTATACAAGATACGGAAATATATACCGAAAAATGTCGGATTTTGTAAGGAAAACACTTGAAATATCATTGATAAAGTAATATAAACAAACCATTTTTTAAATTGATTAATTAAGTAAAATTAAAATCGCCGCTTATTGAGAAAGCGATAAACACATACTGTCAAAATTAAGTTACTTTACGTTGGAATTGTGTATGTTGACCAAAATTATAGCTTTACCAAATATAAAAATCATGCCAAAAATATGAAATGTTGTTCAATAATAAACATGAAACTAATAAAAAGGAACACAAATACATATATGAACAAAGTATAGATTTACATAGAATAACTTGCATGATTAAAGAGATGACTATTTAATTTAAAATGACAAATCCGAAGCGTTTTCCCGACTACAATCCAACCGTTCTGAAGCGAATAGTTGGTTGAGCATGGATAGATGGAAGACTCGAGCAAAGGAATGGTCTTAAAGAAATGTTTACACCTAGCTGATATATCAGTAGCATTATATACGATACAACTATGTTATAAATACGAATAACATTTAAAATACATTGATAACAATACAAGCTTAAATAAAATAGAAATTATTGCAGCCGTGCCACACGAAAAAGTAGATTTACCAAAAGCTTTCAATAGTCTCACTGTGTACAATCAATCAAAAAGTAAAGTTGTAAGAGTTGCAGATTTAATGAGACTATTAATTACATTTTTTTGACGAAACATAATAGCATTGGAACATTTCGAGTCAGCTTACTTTACAGTGGTGTATATGATTTAAGACATAATATATACGAAAATAATTAGAATTTGGGACCACGCCCCCCTAGTGCCCAAATTTCTCAATTACGGAACATAAATAAGCAGTTTTTAGATGAAGCTGCCTTACGGCTCTAGAAATATGATACTGAAATCTAATTTTACGGAACGATATTCACTTTTGTCACGAAAAATGTGATAACCAAAAACAATTTTATTTTCCTGTCAAGTAAATTATTAAGGAAACAGTGCTGGTGCTGTCATTCAGAATAATTACTTAAGCTTAGAATTTTATCTTCTGCTTGCTTGAATAACAAAAATTGAATTCGATAGCGATCGCTTAGGAATAACTTCACATATTATATTAAGAAGATGTGACACATACTAATTTCCATTGCAATTGAAAGCAAGCTTGTAAATACATTTGAGATATTAAAGCAATATTTCCCCAAGTGCATACTAAAGATCCCTTCAATTTTGATAGAGAGGAGATAAATAATACGAAAAGTATAGCCTTTACTTCCCTGAATTAAAATGTTATCAGATGGAGCTTCAATAAATGAAGGCTGGGTGGAGAGGGGGAGTAGGGTGAACTCGAGGTTGCTTGTCCAGTGGCGCACAGCAAGTTGGTTCACAGCAGGCTGTGCTGTATGGTGCAGGCACCAATGCGTACTGGGCAGGCGGACCGTAGATGGCAGGTGTTGCTGTAACAGTGTCAAAATGTTTAAGGCTCGTTACCTAATGGCGTGTAAAGTCAAATCTTTAAGTTTCTTACAAAAGCTTTGTCAAATCTCCTGCAGTCGAATCAGACGTTTTTCAATATACACGATACCATATATCTAAGAACAAGTAAGTAATGTATATTGGACCTGCATAAGTTCATGGAAATAATACAAATTTGACTAATGCAATTTATTCTAGAACATTCTTAGATCCATATATTCAAATATGTGTTGTCAAAGAAATATTAAGTTAATACGCCTGCAGTCACTATTTACCATGTAACGTTACCTTATTCATGTTTGTATTGGAGTACTTACTATCAAACTGGAAAGGATATACCGCATAGGGAGGTGGTGGTATCTCACACGGAGCGCAAGCTGGCAGCGGGGCAATCGGAGGCGCACAGAGCAACTGATAACACAAAGGCGCCTGCAGAGGTGCTGCCTCGGAACTTATCACTGGCAGTTGGCTCATCTGAAAATTATGTAATCGTAATTTCATATAAAAGATTAACAATAATAAAATGTATTAATTAAGTAGTGCCGCTTGTCACAAATTAGATTTTTCTAGATGATGCTTGATATTTTATAGAAAAGATAAGAAATGAAAATTTATTTTTAATTTGATTTCAGTGTTGGTTTTACACGCTAAGTATATTTTATTTGGAACAAAAATACTTGGGTCATTATTTAATATAATGAATAAAAGGTCGTCAGCTAATATAACGTTAAGTGATATAACTCAAAGATATCCATAAACTGCTACACAACGCATCTAAACGTACCTACATAATATGTGCATGTAAAAATAAAATCAGTGGGTCCAGGATGCTTCCCTTGGTAACCCCAACTAAATATTTTCTGAATTCTAATGTTCTTCTTTTCTATTTTGTGTTTATATGAAGCACATATTTTCCCCCCCCCCCCCCCAGACGGGTAGAATACAAATATTTACTTCATAATATCGTATCCGTGACGGTGGTTAATAAAAATTTGATGTTATTAATTACCTGTTTTCTCACAGCCTGTGCGACACGGAGACGGCCTAGTGGCGAGAACATTACGCCTCCACTCTGAAAAGACAGTTTACGTGTACAAATATTTTACTTTCCAAGATATATCTAACAAAAATACAACTGAGTAATTTTCAATGTGTTACTATAGTTTGGATCTTTTAATACGCTTTTTCCTTTTATTTTTCACGTCAATACTTACGACGCTCTTTTAACAGAGCGGTGAGATTTTTGAAACAATATTATATTTTTATCGCTGAGAGTAATTTCCTGTTTTCTGTCCGTCATTACACAAAACATTTCTAAATATTACACTGACGGATGCAACCCCTACGTGACCTACATTCTAAACGATCCCGAATCAATGCGAAACGCCCTCTAGGCTGTTAGAATTTTTATTCTGTGGTGTAAAAATAACCTTTTCGAACTATATATTTTAATTGTTTTGGATTCAGCTTTGTTATTGAAAGAATATAATAGCTCTCATTGCATACTTTTTTGTATAATCATTCTCGATTCTTCATTGTTCAGAACGGGATTCATGTTATATTTGCGAAGACCTAATGACGTATTTTATTTAGATAGCTATTCAGTTAAATTGTGGTAACATTTGGCCCTTGAATAATTTCTATTGTGTATCTTCTTTTATAGGGGCGTGGCTAACAGCGACTACAATGCATAAAAGACAAAACTACAGCTGAGATTGAATAACATTTTACACTAATATTATAATTATACTGTCCTATAGTATATTATAAGATTGAATTATACATTCCAACACTATTACTACAACCACATAATAGAATAGACTATAAAAGGCACACGAAACGCAGGCAATAAATAACTTTAATGTAATCAATTTAGCCAATAATATTTCTTTGAAAGGAACCAGAGCGGCAAGGGCGTATGTTGCGTGCAGGGAAAGGCACTTAGAGCTTATTGTGTTTGAGTATTATATCAGGATCGATTCTAATGTCCGCCGCGAGGTGTAAGCAATTTCGCAGCGTTTTTGAATGTAGGTCACAGACGAAGTGGAATGCTGAAGGATTCCAAACGCTAAATCTACATTTAATTATATATAATTGGTCGCTGTCTATTCCTGACCTTACAGAACTAATTGTGAAGATACAACAAAAATAATAATAATGTACAGTATAAAAGTTCAGAATGGTTGTAACTAAAGCTAATAAAAAGGCGGTCAAGCCATTTCAATCACTTAAAATTTGTTCTTATTTATTTCATGCGTCATAATAACAATATTATGAAGCACTTAATAAAAAGGTATGACCGAAAACCAATTTTTTCGTAAAGACGCTAGATAAGTTTACCACTTTATTCTAAATAATTCTAAGAGGCGTCTACCATCTCAATGAGAATATACACGACTTATAATAGCAAAACAAGGAAGTTTTACTAGACTTTGACGTGGAAATCGCTTTTACTAATAGACATTCGGATGAGCCGGATGCCTATCTTACCAGAGCTACCCCTAGCCAAAATCTAAACTTCAGGAAATGTGCGTCTCGCAACCTACTTCGGTTTCATCTTCGGCCAGAGAAATCATTTTAAAAAGCCGTATTTTCTGTTGCCATTTAAACTCCCACTCTCAATTCGGAGCTCTCTTAATTGGCGAGCCACGCTTCACCCTCACCCGACGGAACTGTGAAGGCCGATAGAGCCAAAATCGGACCACAACTTGAAGAACCAAATATTGTAACATAGACGTAATTTTTTTTTCAAAAATTAAAAAAAAAATGTCCAGTAATAGTATCGTACAGTTTTAAACAAGTTCCAAGTAGCCTGTAGTAGATCGTTAAGCCTGTATTACCGTATTACTATTCCCAAGAGCTCGGAGGGCAGCGTAATTTAGAGTAGCATAGTGGTGTTGCAGTTATCTATAGTGTGCGTATGCGCAAGGATATGTCACTCGCCCAATAGCTAGCAGTGGGGCGTAGCTTGTACGTCTTTGAGGCAACAGTTGGGCGGGATTTGTAGGTTAGTAGCAAACTACGGATTTGGTTCCAGATAAAGGAGTTTAATTTAGGAGGAGGTGCTTAAATTAGTTGAATTTTCCCCAACAACTCCAGGGCAGTTATGCACGCCTATATTTTTTAAGGCGCAGATTACTTTCATTTTGTAATTATTAACACTGATTACACACAGAAAACGTTGCAGCGGTCCGAAGAGGATTATATCATACATTTATGTGAATAAATAAAATGTAGAATTGCAGATAATTATTTTAACAAGTATACTTTATATTTCATGAAATCACTTCAAAATGTGAACTAAACAAAACAAAACAAAAGACAGCAACAGCCAAAACTGTTTGTGTGGCACCCCCCAAACGATGGACCACCTCAAATCGTGCCCTGCGGGCCCTAATACCTGCACCCAGGAAGATCTAATGACTGCCAGTGATGAGGCAGTCAGCGTGGCAAAATTCTGGGCTAAAACCATTTAGGGACTTAAAATGTGTTT
>DWME01006257.1:0-13858 GCA_018244795.1 Parelbella ahira ahira | reverse complement strand
GGTGTTATTGGATTTTTCTAATTTAGAATTTGTAGTAGTGACTCAGAGTCTAGAATTGTACCCTGTGTATGGCAATAGGCTCACCATCTATTCCATGAGACTTAAAGGTAACTGGTGAAACAGGGGAGTAGACTACACTCCTCTGCCTACCCCTAGGGGATTACAGGCGTGATGTTACGTTCTTATCCATAAAATGGAAAGAAAGAAATAAAGTACTGTAATAAGCCCCGTACACATATTAAAGAAAGAATTCTAGTCCAAATGATTGTAGCGACCTCCAGAGTTTGAACAATGGAATATTGCAGAAAGTATATCCATACATAGATATCTTAATGCCAAGTTCCTTATTGGGTAGACAGACAACTAAAAGTGTCAAATATCTCTATCCTATCTGTATCTTACAGAAAATTTTAACAGCTATATTACTGCCAATTTATATGTTACAAGATTATATTTGATGCACTGTGCAACACATTTAGTGAACAGTAGCCATTTTGGCAAAGTTTGAAAAGACTGGCAGCATCCACCAATATACAGGTGTTACAACTTAGTATATAGGAATGTTATTTTATTAGATTGAAGATCTAGAAATTGAAGATAAAACTTAATTCTATATAACATTCAGTTTCTACTGTAGTCCATAATGTATGGTCAACATCATTGTACATCCTCCATCATTTCATTGTCCATCTGCATTCACATTAGAACTCTCCTTCTAAGCTAATTACCTATAAAAATTACATCACAGAATCTTCAATGAAACAAAGAAGAGTTTAAAAGGGCTTGGATGGAAAATGATGGAAGTTCTCTCTGAGGAAAATGACAAGTTGTGGCAATAAAAGGAATACTATATAGCAATTGCCTTCTTGATGTTTATCATAGATGGATAAATTGATGAGCAGTTATTTGGCCCTTGGTACCCTCTGCCTAAGACAAAAGGCACCTGGTAATGCAATATAGTAATATTAACAGAATGTGGACCTAAACCTTGTATTATTTTCATTAGAAGACATCAAATGTTGTAAAAACATATAACTTCTAAGAACTCCAGATATAGTAACAATATTGTTTCATACCTCTTTCATTATTGAACTTGAATTTTCACTAATTGCATTGTCTGATTCTTCACTGAGATTTTCATCATCATTATCATGATGAACACTTTCTTTTAAGGCATTTTGCTTAGGACTCCTTAATTTTTTAAACTTTTCTTGCAACTTTTTATTTTTTATTTTAGTTCTTGACAGATCATATTTTTTTAACTTCTTGTTATCGTGGTCAGATGGAGATTCACTGCCACTACTGCTATCTACGACACTTTTTATCCTAAGTTTCTTTTTGACGCCAAATATTTCGCTATTGCGATTATCATCTGAAATAGATAGTGTTGGTGATGGTACAAGGTTATTCTTTTTATCATTATATTCCTCATCGGAACCCCCGTCACTTTCCGTAAACTGCTTCAATCTATTTCTTTTTCTTGTAAATAAAACTTCGTTTTCGTTATCAGATTCACCACTTTTATTGTCACATAAGGCTCTGTCGTTGTTTTTGTATGGATTTTTGTTCAGATTGTCGTCAGTCAATAAACTAGTATTGAGGCACGAAAGTCCCTCCGTCATTTTTTGATTTTTCTTTTTAATTTATTAATATGCTGTTTTAAAACAAAGATCACCGCTGCTTTATATAAAATTCACTTAAATCCGATAATATATTCTATTAAATATGTCACTGTATTAAATTCGGTGTTCTCTCAAAAATTCTCTACTTAAAAAGATATTCAAGAACTGTGGGAACATAACATCTAGCGGGGACAAAATTGTTGAATTATCGTGTCCATTTTCGCGCCTAGATTATCTGACTGTTGATGTCAAATTTATTGTCATATTTTTTGACAAACACTTTGTTACCATAATAAAAGTTTATAGTATAGCACTCTTTTGGGACTTATCAAGGATACGTAGGTACTTAGAAAAAGCACCTGATTAATACAAAAAACAAAACAGATAATCATAGATTCATACCCAAATGGTGCCTATATCATAAAATTACGAAAACTTTCAAGTCTTACCGAAAGTTATAGAAATTAAGGGAAAAGGGTAAAAAAAAAGTGATAGTTAAAATCAGCCATTATATCAGCCATCAATAAAATATTGTATAGACATACATCCATTTTATGAAGATAAATTAAAGTCATGTAATTGTAAGCGTAAGCATAATTGTACAAAATACAAAATCTAGATACCTTCTTAATAGAAGTACTAGTTTAAAAGTGAACGAACATTATTATAACACAATCAATTTATTACTGTAATTTAATACAACAGTTATCAGTAAACTCCCGTTACGCCTGTATCGGATCCCATTCCTAGTGGAGGGACGCTTTTGGATGGAAGATCACAAATAACTGCTTCAGCAGTAGTTAATAAGGATGCAACACCGCTTGCATCTGTTAATGCTCGTTTTACTACTTTTGTAGGGTCTATGATGCCTCTTTCAATCATATTAACGTATTCGTTATTTAGTGCATCATATCCATAGTTTATTCCCATACTTTCTATTTTTGATACAACCACGGAACCATCAAAACCGGCATTACTGGCTATCGTAATGCACGGCGTCTTTAACGCTTTCTTGACTATGTCTATTCCTATAGCTTGATCAGAATTAATTGGTTTCAATTTATCCAATACAGGTATACATCGTAATAAAGCTGCCCCTCCACCTGGAACTATTCCCTCTGCAACGGCTGCGCGAGTAGCATTGAGAGCATCACTCACTCTATCTTTCTTTTCATTGACTTCAACTTCACTGCTACCACCTATAAGTAATACTGCTACCCCCGACTTTAATCTAGATACCCGTTCCATAAGTTTCGTCCTTTCATATTCGCTTGTAGTGTCCTCAAGCTCTGCTGTTATTTGTTCTATTCGTTGTTCTATATCATTTTTATCGCCTTTGCCTTTTAATAAAATTGTAGAATCCTTTGTAATTAAAACTTCTCCTACTTTTCCTAGGCTTTCCGGCAAACAATCTTCGAGTCTGATTAAGTTAGCGTCATCTTCGAACACTACTCCGCCTGTGGCTATTGCCATATCCATTAACGTATTTTTTCGGTATTCTCCAAATCCAGGGGCTTTTACCGCAGCTATTTGCAATCCAATTTTAAGTTTATTAACAACGAGTACTGATAATGGTTCTGCGTCAAAATCTTCAGCAATTATTATTAAAGGTTTCTTAAGATTATTAGCGATTTCTAATGATGGCACAATTTGTTGACAAGTAAAAATTTTCTTCTCAGAGAATAATACTAAAGCATCATTGTATTCAACCCTTGGTCCTTTTGATGAATTAATAAAATATGGAGAAACAAAACCTCGATCGAATTTCATCCCTTCAATTACTTCTAATTCATCGTCGAGCGTTTTTCCATCTTTAACAGTAATAACTCCATCTCGACCTACTCTGTTCATTGCAGCAGTTATCAGTTTTCCAATACTTTTATCTCCATTTGCTGAGATTGTAGCGACTTGTTCAATTTCTTCCGATGTACTGACGTCTTTCGACATTTCCTTTAATTTTTCCATTGCCGCATCAACTGCAAGCATTACTCCTTTCCTGATTTCTATGGGATTAGCACCTTTTGAAATGCTTTCAAAACCTTCTCTAGCAATGGCCCTGGCTAGGACCGTAGCAGTAGTGGTACCATCGCCAGCTTCTTCATTTGTTTTATTAGCAACATTTTGAACCAGTTTCGCTCCGACGTTCTGGAATTTATCTTTTAATTCTATACCTTTAGCTACAGTTACTCCATCCTTAGTTATTTTTGGTGGTCCAAAAGCTTGTTCCAAAATGACATTACGCCCCTTAGGTCCCAATGTGATAGCAACAGCATCCGCTAATATATCCACTCCTTGTAACATAAGTGATCTAACGTCAGGACCAAACTTAACTTCCTTGGCATATTGTCGGCAGTTCGTAGAAAATTGATGCCTGTTAAAATGAATTCGAACAATATTTTTTACACGGTACATATTTTTGTACGATGTCGTAAACTTTGGTTTTAGACCATGAACTGACATAATCATCCTTCCTATGAGTATTTGTTTTGCAAACATTTTTGAATTTGGATTCATTATTTAATGTCCAGTAACGAATTTATTTTATGAATTTTTTATGGACTAAAAAGAACTTATAACTTTGTATGTGCATTAAATGAATAAGATACATTATGTCACAATGAGACTGCGCTATAAAAATAAGAATTATTAAAATAAAAATTAATTAATACAAATTAGTTAATACTATTATAAATAAAAATTAATAACAATGTAAAGAAATACCTCAGAGTCTGAGTCTATAATAAAATGTACGTTTCTCCATGGTATTTAATCTATGGGAACGTAAACGGTTTTATTATTCGAAAATATAAACAGCAGTGAGGTATTCGTGGGATCTTTGGGATTGATTCCAACAATTTTTACGAATTAAAGTATTTAATATGTCAACTGGAAATACCATCAAACCAATGACTATCGATTTAAAAATTGGTGATCAGTTAACTGCAATATCATGTGGACATATTGTAGTGGAATTAATAAAGTTTATTTCTTATCAAAGATTGCAAATACCCTATACATATCAGTGGCTGAAACAGGTGATAAATAAGAAGAAAGAGTCCCAGGAGAAAAAGGACAATTTTCAATCAGAAAGATATTTTCGCGTAGCTTCGACAGCGTTGGAAAATTTAGATTTCATATTGAAGGTAATTATCCCTTTTCTATGCAGTAAATGTGATAGAAGTCTTTTGTGCAATAAATACCATTAGAATACAGACCTGAGGACTTAAAAATGATAACGGCATACAGCTGTATCGCAAAGGTCCAAGGCCGGGCAAGGATGGCCAGCAGTGAAGTTCAAAGCCTGATGGGAGAATAGAAGAGAGCATGGAAGACTTTTCGGGTATAGTTGGATATGATCCACTGAATTGACAAACCATTCATTGCACCGGAAAGTCCAAATTTACCATAAAAGTCCTTATTGTTTGTTTGTTAAAATAGATTATAGTTTATCACAGAAAACCTTATTGATCTCAAAAGTACACTTCCGTTTTTCTCTCTAGCTGCATGGTTCCGTGCCTCGCCCAGCTCGGAGTCGGAATTGGTGTCCAACAGTTAATACACTAAAGTAGGGTAAATGATAAGCAGAAAGGTCACACCAGATCCATCATAGGACAGGCTGACCTGATATGCTTTTCCTACTGTCATCACAAGCTTCATATGTACATGCATACTGATTTTGGAGATTTCTCTCTCCTCATTTTTCAATAGGATATTGGTAAACATTTAAATTATTAATAATATTGCTATTTTCTAGAGTCTCATAAAAGAGATAGATGGTGCATCAATTCCAGCGGAAATCTGTGTAGCCCTGGGAGCAACACCTGTCACGTGTAAAGAGATATACAGGCTCCTGTTACCAACTGTCTGCCACAAGCCTCAGTGCCAATCCACCAACATAGCTAATGATCAGCAGATTCAGCGGTGTGTTTTCAAGTTAGTGTTTATATAGTATGACACCTGAGAATTTATAAGTACTATGGTGATTTTCAGAGATTGATACAAAACATCTAGTTATTTGATAATCACAGGCCTTCAAATGGGTCAGAATGTAGCTTACAGGTAGATAATGTGATTCAGAATATTTCAGTTTTTAAATTGCACTTGTGGACTGTTCAACCTCAAACTTATACCATCATTCACAGTTCACTCCATTCGAGATCGAGGATAATTTAGTGATATGTTCCACATGCTTGTAGGCCTGTTTATGTTGGCTATAATTCAATAATTACCTTTGTCAGAAGCCTGTGATATTAATGAATAAATATGTTTACACTCCTCCACATATAGCCATTCAATCCCAAACTAGACAACCTGTACTATAGTAAATAGGTGGCTGTTAAAAATATAATATATATAAGGATACATGTATAGTTCCTGTTAGCCCCATAGGGAAGTTGTGAAAGTAATATGAGTTGTGTTTAGTATTTTTAGATGGTTAATTCAAGACATAAATTCCCTCAAAGCAGGCCACACAGTGGTAGCCCTTGATATTGCAAATGCCTACAGGGGACAGTGACCTATTGACTTATTGACAGTGATTTGTTATTATTATTATTTTTGCACCCAGTCCTTTATCAATGTTAAAACTATGACAAAATGAGCACCACACTGCTCTAACTAAGAGGTTGAGATATTTGTGTTATTGAGTTTATATTTTACATATTTTGCTCTCTTTCCAAACGGGTTATTACTTTATGCTATGAATTAAGTAATAACTCATGTGAAAAGATATATACCTATATATGTGTAACATATGAAAATATATCTTTTTAGGACCTTGGTGACTTCGGAAAGATTGAGCAAAGTATTCTTTGACGCTCTGCCACCTACAAATATGTACGTGTTTTTGAAGAAGAGAGGCAACAATAATCAGGCTGTTGTGTGCGGTGACAGCTTTGTTTATACCAGCGGCTGTAGGATCCCTCGGAGTGCAAAGGTTGTTGTGCTTGATTTTTGTACAGGGAATGAAGAAAATATATCATGCTGCAGTGACTTCCAAGTGTTTGGAGATGTGATTCACAGTGACTTACAGTTAGTGAATATAAAAGAGTCAGATGAAAATATGGAAAATTTTCATGAGATAGAGTCAAATAATAAAGTATCTTGGTTTCAGTCGAGTTATGTTATGAAGGGTTTTAAAGATTGTGTGGTCAAAGGGAACTCGGTAACAAATTCATGGCTAGACTCATGATATATGTTAAGGATAGAATGAAAATGTATGTTTAGTGTCAATTCTTAATATCCAATTAATTACCCTGCTTAATCAATTTATTATATAGATGTGTGGTGATGGTTTTAGAGGGTGCAATAAGTCACTGCTGGACACAGGCATCCGCAGGGTCGTACAGACAAGGTGCTAGAAATGCTCAATTTATAAATCATAATAAATATTTTTGTAGCACTGCAAGATTTTGTTAATTTTTAAATTGCTTGCCAGTTAACAGGGTAGTAATTTTAACTAATGTTTATTTGCCTTTTATAGACTGATAGCTGATACTTTTCTCAATGTAGGTTACTTTTTTGGGGTCTTGCGTTTGAAAATCTGCACTTCTGTAAGCATTTCAAAAAATTGTCATTATGATAATTCACTTTTTGTGGTTCAATAAAACGAATGAAATGAAAAAACAAATCATGGTTAAGTTTCATAATTATATTAGTATATGTATAAATTGTTGACTGCTTTAATACAAAGAAATTTCGGATGGAAGTTTGAAGTTTAGATTTGTATTCATTATATGACAGTAGGAACACCCCCTATTGCGTTGGAGTCCCACTATGTGGGAGTGCACTACACTTCTCTGCATACCCCTTCTGGTGTTACAGGTGTGATGCTACTTAAGCCTAACACATATGTATGTGGCTCTCATGCAGGAGATTGTATTTTAGTTGTAAGTGCCATATTTGAGTTGTTCATCTCCTGTAACACTGTTATTATTCACCCTTTTTCATTAATTAAAAATAAAGATGGGTATACAAAGAAATAATGGCATTGTTTGACATCCATTCTCTTCTTATATTAGAAGTAGTAATACTATAACTTGATGTGATGTACTTCAGCTTGTCCATTACTAAATATAGCCCTATCTCTAAAAGCCACACAGTTTTTTTTGAGTGGACTTCCAATACTTCTTACAGTACAATTTTTCCAATTATCACAATTTGTGTAAGCTCTATTAAACTCTAAAATAAGATCATTTCTTCCACCATTTGGGCCAACAACATAATTACATCTTATCAATTTCTTTACCATGTCTTTAAGACAACATTCAAGCATTTCATAGTATTCAAGCCAGAAATCATTCGGCAATTGTTTTAGAGGTATATCCAGAGCTTCAGTTAATACACCTGTGATAAAAATATCATCAATCCAAAAATATTGATGGTTTACCGCTTCCTGGTATAACTGCATTGCTATTTTTGGACTGATGATATAGTACCAGCCTGAGAAGTAAGGAGGGTATGCACTTTTGGGATACTCACTCCAAGTTACATACCATTTATTTTCTTTGTTTCGTTTAGGCTTTGTATCTTTAAGTATGAATCCCATGACAAAATTTTCTCTGTCAGATATAGGAATTTTTGTGAGAAAATCGTATGTTCTTTTTAAATTGAATACTGTGTCATCATCAACTTTAAGTATGAATGTGGCCTTTTCACAGACTGTTGAAGCCCAATGCAGACCCATTAGATGTTTATAAGTCAGATTCCTATAGTTTTCAGTGAATTCACCTTGAAGAATATCACCATAAATTTGACTTTCATCCTTAATTGCCTCCTGTGTTATGTACCTGTAAAGTTCAAATTGGTCCTTAGACTTATTTTTTACAGATTGAAATATATTTTAAAAAGGAAGTTTAAGTTAGGGTTATGTATGCATTCTCATAGTTAATTTTTTAATATATTACTGGTATATAATATTACTTTGGATTAATAAGTTTAAAGAAACATTTCCACACCCAAGAAAATTTGTCTGTATTTCAATTAATCTAACAATTGTGCCACTAAAAACTATACTGTAAAATTATCCCTCCTAAAATTGGCTGAAATGTTCATACACATATTTGAACTAGTTATTAATAATCATGGATCATAGGTTGCAGACAACCCTTTCTCCAGGGATTGCTGGAATATTGTAACATATGTTATATTTTCATTATAATGTACATATATCTAGGGGATAAAAATATTTTATGTTCAGAGCATATCCTCTTTCTTTTTTATTATATTGTATCATAAAATTAAATGAGACTTTCGATAAAATGTGTGGAGCTTATAATTGAACTGTGGACTTAATAGATTTGAACTTCGACAAGATGCATCATACCATAAGATCTTGTTATTTGACTGTCACTAATCCTACCTGTTAGCCTAATCACTACTAATTTGTGTATGTTGTGCGAGCGTCTTGAAATAGGAATGAAGTTTTGGTTATTATAAATCTTAAGTGCTTACCTTTCTGTTTTAGGTATTTTCGCTAACAAAAATATCCTTGTGACATTTAATGATTGTAAATATTCCTTAGGCATGGCCCTTCTGTGAGCACTTCTTAATTCTACGTGTCCAACATACGAAGTTACGATTATAACTATGAACGGATTGTCTGAAAATTGAGAAACTTTTTAGTTTTTGTTTGTAAGTAGACCCGTTAAGGATATAAAGATTGTAAAATCAAGTAGACCTCACTGTGGCACAAAGTACTGGCAGGTTCAATAATACGGTTATATAAAGAAATATTTTGTTTAAGAAATATAATAATATTGTTAGTCTCAATGTAGGAACTTCGGTAAATCCAAATAATCAAGAATCCAATGCCCACTATGAAGAAATAAAGACATTTTTTATTCATATTTTCTTTAGAGATAGGTAAGTTTTTTAAAGTTCTTCAGTGCCTTGTTTTCGTTTCCAAGTATAAAAATAGCCTTTCACGTTTGATTATAATATATTCTGATTTTAAATTGGTACTTTAAAATTAACGCTGAATTTGTTTTTAGTGTTAGACATCATTTTATGTGAATGAATGAAGTAAAATTGAACACATTGACGTTCATGACCTTCAAATCCATCAAATAGAACAAACGTAAGTTCGAAAAAAACGAACTTACGTTCGTTTTTTAAATTAGTAAAATGTCAAGTCAAAATCTGACAGGCTTTTATTATTAATCGCTGAATACTTGACTAATGTAAATCGAGTTCTCCTTTCGGTTATACGCTTTCAAAGAACATAAACCATGTTTTAAAAAAACAGGTCAGGCTTTTATAGACCATAGATCCCGCTTTCAAAGAATAGAACATGTTTTCGGTTTAATTCCAAAAGTGCAGAAATATATAAACTATACAGCATGTAGTAAAAATATAAAGCTTAGAAATTGAAGAATTATGCTTATAGTGTAATATTTACCTTAACTCTCCTTACCTTCACCTATTCAACTCGAGAATGTCAACAGCTAGTTTCTACTATGTAATAGTCATTAGGAATGATATTAAATGATTTAAATTTGCATTTTCCAAGAATTATGAAACTGTTTAAGTATTGCAAGACTACCATGCGTGCCATGTAGGTATACGTCGTAGCCAACTAGCATTATCAGGAATTTAGTTAACAGCCTAGGCCGTTAACTAAATGCCGGCATCCAATTAAATAGTTGAATATCAACCGGCCAGTTCATTGAGCACAACGTTTAACCAGATAGCTGAACGTCATGTAGTCATTTAGTTAAATTAGATATTGGTGATTGGTTAGGTTATGTTAGGTTAGGTTTGGTTAGGTTAAAATCACTTTCCTGGGGCTTGGTCAGTCATTTCCAACGGTCTAACTTTAAATACGTCAAGTCTTTAAACGTGGAGCGAATTAACTATCGGTCTAGTGATTTAATTAGATGCCAGCGTTTAATGAACGGTCTAGGCATCTCATTGACTGGCTAATTTAACTAGATGGCTGCGACATATACACTACGTGGGGATTATGGGGACGCCTCATTTTGGGATTTAAAAACTAAATTAAAACATTTACGAATTTCTAGGTTTTTTTGTTTAACAATTAGCATGGAAACCTATATAGAAAAATCTAAATACATATATTTAAACAATTATATGAGAAAAATTGCTCCTGCTTACGTTAAATAGGTTACGTAACAAATTTGCAAATAAAAAAACCGTAATTAAATGCAATGTTTAAGAATCAAGATAAAAATGACCTTAAGACTCAATGCTCTTCCTGCTACAAGTTAAAAGATTTAATTTTGACTAGGAGAGCAACTAACATGAGAAATACTCAAATTACATTAAAATAACGGATATTGTTAAACAAAGTAGAAATTATTAACATCACAACAGCTAATTCATGTATACCTGTAGTTTTACTTATTAGAATATAATAGCAGAAGTATCAAGAAAAGTAGTGTTACAAATACATAATCTATATTTTGCTATGTGGGCACAGTCAATCATAATAGTCTGATGGCATGTTAACCTATGACTGCAGACGCGCAGTGACTATAAACCTATATAAGAATACCTCTTTAGGAGTTGTTAATAATTTGTGCAATTATTGAAATCCTTGGAAAACTTGCTAAGAGTACATTAGCTTCTCGTTTAAAAGTATCATCTGAAGTTTATGTACCTACCGACTCATTTTACATGTGTGCCACAAAGTAATGAATGCAGAAATAAATATTCAAGTTATGTTAATTTTAGTTAGGGATTATACAATATAAGGGATTTTTAGTGACTGGTTCCGGCGTCGTCATTAGCGTTTATTTTTCTGATACAGCTATATAAACTTCAGCTTTGCTATTGTTATACATATGTACGTACGTGTGTAAATGTACGTTACGTGTTTCAATTGTCATTTAACTCTGTTGTTATAGTAACGTTAATGATTTTTTTTAATTGTTTAAATGTCGTTCTAGTGCAAAACATTATGATGCGGGGCCAGAATCGATTTAAAATTTCTATAAATGATTATATTTTTTTTACATTGCTTAAATCATTCTTCCATTATTGTACGTAGGTAGGCATAAATTAATAAAATATATTAAAGATCCGTTTTAAGTTTGATTGCCTAAAATCGAGTGTCTTAATTTACAGATACCCACATGTTTTTATAATTGTTGTCTCTCTTCTTCAGTTTTCTAATCAGTTTGTTTAAAAGAGATAGCTGTCAGCGACATGCAGTTATTTGATTAGGTATGTATATCATGCAAACGATACCTATAGTTATTATTTTTATTTGTGCATTTGAAAGAAGATGCAATATATAATATTTCTATAAAATAAAATAATAGGCCTGAAAACTGAAGACAAGATATTTAAATTGAGCAAGTTTCAGTGTGTATTCAAAATATGTATGTTGTAACACAATATAGAATGTTGTATGGGATATCGTGCGTTTATTTTTTATATGTTGCATTTAATATAGGGCGTTGCTACATAATTGACGAGACGCGATGCGCCGCAGAGCGAACAGTCGCTGTCATTTTTATAATTTATAATGAAGTCGTTATCAAGAGACCGCCTACATCAGCGGCCGGCTACAGGAAGTTCAGCTCAGTTTAGCGAACAGAGAGCGCCGCAGCGGCTGCCGGTCGCGCCGCGTCGCACTGCCACTTCCGACTTGGAACGAATTAAAACTGACATAATAATAACTTTAACATGGACCAACTGAACGCGACCAGCGGCGGCGACCAGGGGGACGCGCTGCGTGCGAAAGTAATCACAATGGTGTGCCTGTTCACCATTTCCATGCTGGTCGGATGTCTGCCGCTCATCATATCGCTGAAATTCCAATGGTTCTCCAAATCGCAGAATCCAAATATGCGATCCTCGAATAGGTTCGTAGTGGGGATGCTCGCGTTTGGGGGTGGAGTGCTTTTCGCGACAACATTCATGCACTTGCTGCCGGAGGTGAACGAAAACATTGAGTTGTTACAAGGTGAGACAGATTTGTTTCTATCAAATTGTCATTTGTATGAGTACACCCTGTTTACTGGCCGGATGTAATAAATAAGAAAACATTAGTATAAACATGTAGGTGGGACGTTGGTATTCCAAGGTTTTAATTTAACAGTGGTAGGAACAATGGAAACCACATTGAGATTAAACTTTTTACGGAATATCAGTAAATAGCCACTATTTCACGTTTTCCTGTGCATTTTATAGGGAATTTTATATTATATACGACAATAGCAATATTTTGGACAACATTTACGTTCGTATCAGAAATTATTAATGGTAAAAACTAATATACATAATGCGAATATTTTTAATTTTGGCCGCACGACAGTACCAAATGACGAAATTCATTACTACTCTTTCTTAAAACCTCAGCGAGGTAGTATACCTACACAGGATATTGTTATGGATTGTTCTTTAAGATATTGCACATACGAAATGAGGTATAAATAAACATAAGCGTAGACCACCACCGGATATTTCTACTTTCCAGACCTGAGAGTCTGACCAGACTGAGACCTTTTTCTACACTTATCACTGTCTTCATACACGCCGGACACCGCCATCAGCCAATATCTAACCCACATGATCATCTTAGATGAGTCTTGGTCGGTACTAGCATCTATCAGGATTTTACATCTACATATATAATAGTATTTATAAAAAGGAACATAGGCTGTACAATTTTAGGAGCGTAATGTTAATGGGAAGAGACCGGAACTTGTTGCTAGGGGAGACTTGGAGTAGAGTACTCAACTCGCTTATTTTGATTCGATTGCTACATGGGGAAACCCATTTAGATCTAATATAGTGGTATTTATCCAGATTGTGATAAGAAATAATTTTAATAAAAATGTGATGCCTATTTGTTATGTCTATTTGGCCATAATAAAAAACATAAATTTCTTTTTTAAATATAGCAAAGAAAAAATAATTTCAATGACGATTGTTTGTAAAAATAAGATATTATGTATTTAAAAAAAGAATTGCAAGATGGCTTCGCGGTCCACTCTGGGTGTTGCTATGGAAAACTTAGGACCAGTTCTCTAAAATATTCACTAAAAATCCTACTAATATTATTAACTGTTATCCATGTAAAATATGATTCTGAAAATATTAGGTAGGCAGAGGAGTGTAGTACACTCCACCGTTTCACCAATTTCGTTCAATTTCCCGACATAGAACGGGTGGTGAGCTTATTGCAGTATACCGGGCCTAATCCAGACTCCGTGATACTACATATTAGCATTTTTAACTTATTGAAACCCGATAGTACCCAAACCAGT
>DWME01006256.1:0-13858 GCA_018244795.1 Parelbella ahira ahira | reverse complement strand
GGATAAGTAGCAATTGGAAAATAAATATACCCCACAGAATTAAAAATAAGTAACCATAATTTCTCTTATGATATAACATATTAAGTAAAGATCATGACTGCTTATTATGTGTACGATTATATTTATACACCATAACCTGTAAATCTGTGACGGTACATTTTTGAAAAGATAATCCTAGAAAATCATATTAATCGCTAATTAATTTATTATTAAAAAATTAAAAAATTTAATTAGCGGCTAATATGATGTTATAAGATTTTTTAGTTGTCCTAATTAGCAATAATAGTAATGTAGTACATAGTAGACGGCAGGAAACTGATAATGACGATGACGAATATAATATAAAAATGTACAGTATAACATAAACTAGTATGCGCCCCGCCCCCGCAGATCATGCGGCGGCTGAAGGAGGAGGTGGACGCGGTGACGCGCGGCGTGGGCGAGGCGGCGCGGCTGGTGGACCAGGCGCGCGTCTTCCTCATCCGGCGCGAGCTGGCGCGGGCCCGCGCGCGCGCGCCGCGCCCCGACGGTGCGTGCCTTGCGCTCCCATAACACGCCCCACCGACCAGGTGGCCGGCCCGCCTACGGAGATGTGCACTTTTTACGGAGATATTCAATTTTTTCTCTGCTGCTTGATTAGCTCACGTTATAGTCCATATCTGAAGATGCTCCATTATCGGGTAGAACGTGAATTGGCGGTGCTACTTACGGTGGTGTATAGCTCCGTATACAACGCGCAGGACATTGCAAAGAACCATTATTAATTGTAGATTTCCGCATAAAAAATCTAGACTAAATTAACTATTATAAGATTAGTTTGGATAAACATTTATTGATTAATGCTACAATTGCAATAATTAAAATCCTCAAAGACATGACAGCAACCAAAACTATACACAATAATTACCTCCTAAATTAAAAATGCTTGTAAAATAATCAACGGCTATCCAAAAAGAACTGATTATTGTAAATATACCGATATCAAATATACTAGTAGGTTTCTCATATTCCATATACAACATCTTAATAATAATACCTTGGGTCATCTCGAAACTCCGACATCTGATCCCAAAGTAAACATAAAAAGAAATTGTATTATGGTAACCAGACAGCTGATAAAATAGTTATATACATATATTGACTTTTATAGATTCTTTTTATCGTTAACATATTTACCAATACAAAAATGCTAACAAATTGTAAGTATTGTAAGTAAAATATTCTATTTAATCTTGAAGATCGTGCGGGACAACAAAGTCCTGAATCGCCCGCAGCGAGACCTGAGGAAACTCCATTTAGAAGAGTTGGAAGCAAACGTCGAAGTATATCTTCGAGTTTTTCCAACATGTTCAATAGAAAAACTAACGGTATGCACTATGATTTTATTCTTATGTGACCAGAGTAGCAAAGAAAAGGCTAAAAAACACAATATTAACAAATTTGATCAAGAGTGTAAAAATATGATTTTTTTTGGTTATAAAGCTACTTAATACATGTTAATTGCACTATTAATTAATTCTTCACAATAATAGGTTTGTTAGTATGTTTGTATGATTACAGTTGATGTCTGTCTCATTTGAGACTAGTGAAACTAGCGCTGCTATTTTATTATACTCAATATCTTCTGCCATAATCAACCTGGAATATAAGCTATTCTAATACTATCATGTAATAAAACAAAAATGACATAAATGTTAACAATTTCCAGCGTCTCCCCCGCAGCAGAACCACCAAGGGCAGCAGGCAGCGCAGCAGGCGGCGGCGCGGGCGCCGTTCACGGAGGAGGCGTACTGGGAGCAGTCGGCGGCGCACCGGGCCGTGCTGAACGCCGTGCTGCTGGACGAGTGGCTGCGCGAGCTGTCGGCGCTGTGCCGCGAGCACGCGCTGCGCCTGGCCGCCGACACCGCCGACACCGACACCACCGCACGCCACGACGGCTGCGTGCGCGGCGTCTCCTTATGACTGTTGGCCGCCGCCGCTACCGGCACTATCGCTACACCTCATTACTCGGTTCGACGCTCCCTCGATACCTTTGTCTAGTTGAGCTTTATGATCTTCGAGACGGTTTTCTTTATCGCTCTCAAAGTGGTCAGGAATTTAAATGATGGTCACAGGACACGTTGTGGCGTTTTCTTAACGTGGCGAATATAAGTATGGCAACATTTTTTTATAAATAAGGGCGTAGTTAATTTTGAGGTCTTCGATTTGAGATTGATTTTGAAAGTCGGTTATATGATCACTTCGTAACAAAAGTTGTCAACTCTCATTGAAATGTTTCGTGGTTAAACTTTTGAGCAATTCGGTACCTTAGATCTCATTGTATTAGCGGGGTAATTGTATTGCCATTTAAATTCTGTCCCAGTAATCCATTTGTCCAATCGTTGTCCATTTTACTCATTTTAAGATATCTTCACTGAAATTTTTCTATTTGACTAAAAATTTCGCCAGTTACGTCATCCCATGTAATTTTGTATAATAAATATGCAATTATACACAACATTATATTTTACAACCATTATTTATGACAATCTAATACATAATCATATGTTAAATTCATAAAAATATTAATAATATATTAATAATATATTGCGTACCAAAACTTGAAGGTCAACAGTTAGCTGGTATAAAAGTGTAGTATGTTATATTCGTATATAATTTATATCTGTACTTCACGAAATAGGAATCATTGACGATTTGACTGCAACCACTTTACATATGTTAACATCAAGAGATGCATATATCAGTCAATTTGTTAATTATTTTTCTTGATTCATCATAATTTGTTCATTAATTTAGTGTCATATCAAATAGTCAATATTACAATTTTGGAGGGAAATAAAATGGCAAATGCAATAACGACCGAAACTGAAACCGATCGCATTGTTCAAAAGTATATTCCAATAGTAAATATACAATGCACATTGGATATAGAATTACTGTCTTGACATGTCATTTTAACAATAAGTGGTCTTATTATTCGTGCACTTAAAAAAGGGAATATTCAGTGCGTATTACGGGTTCCTTTAAATAGACCAGAGGTTCCCAAACTTTTTTTCTCATAGGACTATTTAACAATTTGGTCGTTCTGTGGGACCCCCTGCAGCTACATAATATGTACTATATTCCCAAAACTCGACAAAAACTGTGAATATTAAATCTATGGAAATTTGCGCTGCAGCCGAGTTCCAACCACGCGTTAAGAGTTTTCGAAAGAAAAGTGAAAATTGATTGATTACTTAATTGATTGTCCTGTGAGTGCATGTCAAAAGAGTAAAGTTAGCCAATAAAAAAGTGATTTCATCCAACTTTACTTTTCTGACATCTGCTCACAACACAAGAAACCAATCAATTCTCACTTATTTTATTTAGAGACTACAAGAAAAAGTCGTTGAGTTTCTTAAAATATGATCTGCCTACATTGATTGAGGTAAAATCAAGCCATCATTCTAGTTCTTTACGATATAATCGATCGAAACCAGATGAATTTTCTTGGACCCCTGCTTACGAATTGTGAATCCCAATTTATTGGTCACGCCAACGTAGAACTTCGCAGTCTCCCGTGGACCCTTGGAGGTCCACCTTGACCACTTCGATAATCAATTAAATAGACCGTCTCGGAGAGCAGGAGACATTTTGGTCGCATTCAAAATGGAATTTTAATACATTTCAATGAAGCTTATTTTTAAATTTCATATATTTTAAGACACGAAAATGCTCGAACGCTGTCATATTAGATTAAAATATAAAAATAGATAGACTAATAAATTGTGCTAAAGTTTTATTTTAAATGCGATATAAATCTGCTCTGCTCTGGTCTATTTGAAAGGATTTGTAAGTGTTAATTTATTGCATATCTTTTACAACGATACGTTAGTATAAAAATTTTAAGCATCTACATAAAAATTTCTGAATCGTTAGGAACGGTGTTCGAGCGGCGATATAAATCTAATATCGTTTTCAGGGTATTTTTTCGAACAACTCGTATAACATTTGTATTCACATTCGCCCTTAGAACCATCTTGTCGTATGTTTTGTTTTCTTTATTTTTTGTAAATTTTAATACTTCAGATAGGGAAACAGCTTATCGAGCTATTGTGAATAAAAGATAAATACAAAACTCTTTACTCTTTGTATGCTACTTCATGAATAATTTAAAAATAATTAATCAATGTAAATAAATTCAGTGATATCAAATCTATTTTGTAATGGATTTTATTAAATAAATATTTTAACTTTAAACTATTTTTAAACGGGTGTAACATCATATTATAAATGTTAACTGTTTGATTTTTAATTCATTTAAGTATAGATGTTTACATACAAAATGAAGATCGGACTCTTAAATTCAAATGTTCATCAAATATTAAAATTGCATTGGAGAATATTAATAAAAGAATTTTAGACAATGTGTGTGATCTACTAATGACTCAATTCAGATTAATGGTACTAATTTCAGTATGATTCTTATTATCATGGGATTTTTTTCACTGATTATTTTACTGATTCTATTGACTTTGAAAATAAATCAGTTCACTTTGAGGAGGCAGTAAATAGATATCTTTCCATTGAAGTAAAAATGTCACAATATTATGCATTGAAACTTCTAATTACAGTTAAATATAAATAAAATATGTAATTCTAAGTACCTACCGAAAAAGTTTTAAAAAACATCTTGTGTTTCTAAAAAGTAGAAATAGTTCTTAGGTGCAATTAATAATTTAAGTCTATAATTATACTATAATCAACAAGATTGCCATGAATGTAAATTTGAACTGTGATTTTACAATGTTCAAAATATAATTGGATTATAATTTATTGTAAATGATAATTATTTTATTTATATATTTATATGTAACTTTAACCTTATCTGTGATAAGGATACAGTTGAAAATTATTGTTTTTAGAATTTTATTAATATTCGTTTTTAATAAATCTCGCCTTTATTTGAATTACCTACTAAGTTTTTTATAACATTATATTACATTGTTTTTCATTAGAACATTGTTAGATTTAAGTTTTAATGTTAGTACCTATTTTAATCAACGACTTAATTTTGTTTTAAAGCTAAATTTTGTTTTTTTCATTAACTGTTTATGTTATTTTCGTTTGACGATTATTATGTCTTGTGTTATAATAGAGAATTCTTTTGATATCTGCCGAATATAACTTAATTTTGTCAGTTTATAAATACGCTCATCATATCTTTAGGTATGGTTATGAAAACAAATGAAAATGAATAATTTTGTATTTGCAATTATTATGTCTGCAATAATTGTCATAGATAGCGCTTAGTATTAGACAATAGATTTCACTCTGGAACCATGTACTTTATTGGCAATGTTTATATGTTTATTGATTGCCCCATTGCTGCAGTGTTTGGTGAACCAAACTGTCGCTCCAGGCGTTGTGAGTTCGATCCCACCCAGACTAAGTATTTGTGTGATGAACACAAGTATTTGTTCGGTGTTTGGGTGTAAAAAATATCTATATATACTTATATAGTATATGTGTATGTGTAGTTTATCAGCCATCTGGTTACTATAACACAAGCACACTTGATGCTTGTTTTGGGATCAGATGGCCGTTTGTGAAGATGTCAAGATATATTATTAGTATCATATGATAAAATTTCAATATTCTCTGTCCCTTTTAATATAGCACGTCCTTTTCCGTCCAAGGATGTAATAACATGCAATTAGTGACCTTATATAGATCGCTTTATGAACATTTTACCATGAGTTCTAACATAATACATATTTGTATATACATTTAATTAAAATTTTTAAATAAAATGTTTAGTTATTCTATATGTACAGCAAAATTATTACATGTACAGAATACTTTGGAACTATGAAGAAAAATGAGAATAATCTGTTTTTATGTAGATAAATAAAAAAGTTTAAATGATTTGTAAATAATTCCTACAAACATGTATATTTTTCTACAGATAATAGTTGTCTTACATTTAAGTAATCATATAATCATTTGCTTTGCCATAAAAAAATTTACCATTGCTATTATAAAACATGTGAACTTGCCAGCAAAGAAAGCAAACATACATACACAATTAGTAAATCTCCAATGGCAGATTTTGTGTGCACAATGTTTTAAAAAATGTACTTTTTAGAAGAATTTTATATACTTTAATAAAATTAGAAAAAAAGACTTACGTTCCATTGTTTTTTATTACCATTGTTACCTATTTTGCTTTACCTGTTATGCTCATCATCATCAGCCCACTCGCATCCACTCCTGGACGTAGGTTTTTCCAAATTTAAGATGAAACCATAAAGGAATTGTATATAAAATTTATGATAATAATAACATTCAACTCTTATATTAAAACCTTAGTGGGTTAAAGTCTTAAGAAAAAAAGTATAAATGCGTTGAAACAAGCGACTTTCGTCTTGATGGAAGGTAGCACTCTTCAAACTTGTATCTAAACACGAGCTGAAGAACTTAGTTCACTATACTTCACACTCCTACAATGGTTATGGGTTCTTTGACAAATATATATTGTCGGAGCTGGTTTGAAGAGTCACGAAAATACGCCCGTCGTTATCGGTTTACTAATTATATAGTTTGAATTTGTATTTTTTTTTATATTCGCTCAAATTATGACATCGAGAAGAAAAAGGTTTTAAGCACTATCAGATCAACTGTTAAAATATTTTACAATACCAAATTAAAGATTTCGTTAGTCATATAAAGTTATGGTTGAATTAACTGTCCATTGATAAATAATCAATATTTACTAACAGTGTTCATTCTGTCCTGTGGTATCGTAATCATTCTAACAAAATCCTATCTTGATAGAGGTAGCTTTGGTACCTACTTCCCGAGTGAACTGTACATCTCTCACTTGTTTCCAATCGAAGTAAAGTTTTCCTTGAAATGATAATGCAGAATCTTGGAATTTGCTTTAGGTACACCCATTTCAATACATTATCGAATTTCGTCTAAAGCGATAGCACGGTTTTAATTAAAATCGCTTTATATTCTTGTAATAGTAACCTTACGTTAAAAGACAGTTGGGGTAATTTCAAGTCTTGTTTGACACATGCTGAAAAATTTTGGATAATTGAAGACAATTATTTAATTCAATGTCACCGTGGGGTACTCGTATCAACACATTGTTTGACCGTAACTTGTTATAGATTAAAAACCTGTCTTTATCTCAACAATTATTTTTCTTCCTCAAAATTGCATTTATGTTATACCTAAGTATATTTGTAAGAATTTAAACCTATTATGGTCTGCAGATAAATTTATATTTTATTATTAATTCTTGCGTGCCCGAACATCAAAATCAAAACATGCCTAAAATCTTAAATTTTACAGTATTAATTCAAATCATGCCTGTCTCGTTGGTCGAGCGGTTACAAGCGCGACTACCGATCGGGAGGTCCTGGGTTCAAATCCCGGGTCGGGTGCTATTGGATTTTTCTAATTTAGATTTTTTCTAATTTAGAAATATAAGTGACTCGGAGTCTGGAATTGTGCTCGGTGTATGGCAATAGGCTCACCACCTATTCCATGGGACACGTAACTGGTGAAACGTGGGAGTATACTACATCCTTCTGTCTACCCCTTCGGGTATTACAGACGTGATGTTAGTTTTTTTTTAATTCAAATAATTGTTCAAATAAGTACAATTTGAAACATTGATAAACTTTCGTGTACATATTTTCTATTGTGCGATCCTCTTTTAAGATATGTTTCAAGAAACATTTTCAATTTACCTGTAATAAAATTTTTTAAGAATCTGTTTTAAGAATGACATTTATGTTGAACTCTGATTTCAGATAATATTATGGGATATATTATCATTCGCTATTTATTTTTTTAAACAATATTTCATTAATTTGGTCCGAATACGAATTTGAAACAACTATATAAATATTCGGTATTCAGACCTCGAGCTGTTTTGCCGACCATAAACCACAATTGTAATTGAATTAAATTGATCGTTTTTTTTTTTCAAATACTTTACACGCGTTAGAGATAAGTATTGTAGTTTATAAACACGAATTCGTCCGCTGATTTTAAATGCCACACAATAATAATTGTTAAAGTTAAATAATATCGAAGCTTTTTGTAATTGTTACAAACATACTTCTATTACGATTAATAATATAACTAGGATTGGTTGGCATTATTGAAAATTATGATATCTGAGCGAACTATACGTAAGGTACGCAACGCTTTTTATTTGTCTGTTAAAATCCACAGATTTACTTCACAGATTTAAATTTATGACATCAAATTCAATTATTATTTAATAATTAAAATCGCTGCTGATGATTGTGAGCAATTATTATTAACAGATAATTCTGCTGATCAACTTCGCTTTAGTAAGTTGCCCATGTAAGTATGACTAGTAATTTAGTTATTTACCTATGTTAAAGGCCGTCTTAATCACCGGTCTCTTTATGTGCGACTTTTCGGATGGGTATATATTCGGACAAATTTCCGGTATGATTGCTGCACTTCAAGCTAAAGGCAGTGAAATTCCATTAACCGACGACGATGTATCTTGGATAGGTAAGCTGCCTCTCTATTTAAAAAATCGTATTAAGTTATCAAAAAAACTTCATAATTTACGCAAGCTAAAATATATTTTATCATAACCAAATGCAATATGTCGCCAATTACAAAGCCATTATCTACGGAAGTGTATGAATAACATTATTTAAACATTTACTCATTAATGTAATTTTTACAGGTTCATTGTTAAATATAACATCTATTTACGGATTTGCGACGTATGCATTAATATCGGACGTAATTGGAAGACGAAAAGTTACTATAATTTTGAATCTGCCAGTTTTTATTTCTTGGGTTTTGATATTTTTCGCTCAAGATAAATTTACTTTACTGCTTTCTAGGATTTTATTGGGCTCATTTGGAGGCGTAGTGTGTTTGACATACATTGCACCAGCAGAATACATGTCCCCATGCAAGAGATTCTTTTATACAAACTTATTTAATTGCCTAGCCTCGTCGCTCGGTACCTGTGTGGGACATATATTGAGCCTGGTAATGAACTGGCGATATGTGGCACTAATAGGAGCAATACCAAGTGCATTGTCAATAATCCTCCCATATTTTTGGGTGGAAAGTCCTTATTGGTTGGCGTTGAAAGGAAGGTTCGAGGAATGTGAAATAGCTTTTTGGAAGCTGCACGCACATTCTGACGGTGCAGAAGACGAATTACGATTACTATTGTCAACAATGACAAAAGAAAATTCGGAAAAAGTAGGTTCCCACCGCATGTCCTTCGTTGCAGCTACTAAAAACGTAATCAATTCTTTTAAAAAAACCGCAGTCAAGAAAGCTATGCTTTTGGCACTATTCTTGGTAATATACAGAACGGCAGCAGGTCGATCTATGTTTCTAACGTTAATAATTACAATGTTACAAAATTTAACGGGAACTACTGACGTACTGTTATATACATTCCTGGTGGACGGTTTCGCTCTATTTGGAAGCGTCGTGTCCTGTGTTTTGGTAATGAAATGTTTGGTCAAACCTCTTTTACTTTTATTTGGATTTACAGCAAACGTAACGTTAATCGTTCTCGCTATCGTGCTCTATTTTTATCCAACGAATTCATCATGTATTTGGTTAAAAGTAGTACCTACTCTTGGCCGTGTATTTTATATTAACAAACATAGGACTATACCCTGTATTAGACACATTAGGAGGGGAAATATTTCCCTTGGATGTAAAATCTTTCTGCTTCTTTTTTGCTGGATCGACATCAGGAATAATTACTTTTTTGAGTACAAGGTTTGCTCTTAGTATGTTCACGATTATGGATTATCAAGGCGTATTTTTACTTAATTCCGCAATTGTTTTTATTTGTATAGGATATATTTGGGCGTATTTACCAGAAACTAGAGGAAGATCATTACAAGAAATAGAGCTATATTTCGAGTTTGGTGATTTTCGAAATATTGATGATTTGATTGAGGGTCAGAGTAAATTAGTATCTACGTTAATTTAATATTTGTACTTGACGCAGTAATTTATGAAAGAAAATTTTGAAATGAATGGACATTTTTATTTAGTTTTATTTATCCACTTGAACTTTTATTTCTATAGAGCTCCCAGTGGTCGAAATTTGACCGTAACTCATTTAAATTTTAAGTTTAAATGTTTCTAAGGTTCTAATGCCAGATAATACATGTCGTCGTCGTCGTCGTCAGCTCATGATGTCAATTGCTGGACATAGGCCGCCGCTAATCGGCGCTAGTCCGTCCGGTTCTGGGTCTTTCGAATTACACTAAGACAATTATTTTGCCTCCCTTTTTCAAAGTAACTATACAATATTTAGAAACACGAACTATTTATTTGGATCAGGACTATTTATTTTTCTGAGTATAAGGTTCGCTCTAAGTATGTTCGCGACAATGGGCTATCACGGTGTATTTTTACTCAATGCTGAAATTGTTGCTATATGTCTAGGATATATGTGGGTCTTTTTACCAGAAACTAAAGGAAGGTCATTACAAGAGATTGAGTTATATTTTAAGAATGGGGAGTTCAGAAATATTAATGTTTTGGTTGAAGATCGAAACAAATTAGTAGGCGTGCTAACTACGCATCATCGATGTTAATTATTATAAAATGAATTATATAAATTTAATATTTTTGTTGTTTGTTTTATTTACCTACATTGCTTTTGTCACGTATTCACATAAGTATTGTGCCTATTAGTACGGCACAGCGGGCATATGAGACACTAAAAAGAACTTGGCATTTGCGAGAAATACGTTTCTACACTATTACACCTATTAACGCCTATTGCCCTCGTCTTCGTCATGTCAGTATAGAGAGAACTTATATTTTGTGTGTGTGTATGTTTTGATATATCTCTATAAAGGATAGGATCGGAAATGATAATATTCGACAAAGAACCAAAGGCATTGGCATAGCTCAAAGGATTTGCCCGCTGAAGTGGAAGTGGGCCGGGCATATCTGCCGAAGAACCGACAACCGGGGGAGTAGGCGAGTTCTGGAGTGGAAACCGCGGCTCGGCAAACGTAGTATAGGTCACCGTCCGGCCCGGTGGTATGATGATCTGCGAAAGTCTGCAGGCAAATACTGGATACGGCAAGGCGAGGACAGGGCGCGATGGCGCTTATTGGGGGAGGCCTTTGTCCAGCAGTGGATTGCAATAAGCTGATGATGATGTATATTTTGATGCTTAGATAAAAATAAACATTATAAAACTATACGATTGCTTTATATATATTTAGTACTTGTTTAATACTTTATCATAGCAATATGTCCAGTTAACTATTGGAAGTTAAAATACCAGGAGTTACGCCTAATAATGCGATGCCCCAGTACACGATGTATACTATACGAACATAACATTAAGCTCGTCCTACAAGTATCCTACTAGGTAGACTTATTTTAATTGTTATAATTTCCCTAACAAAAGCCAAAAACGATTTGCGCTATTTTACATACATTGCTTGTCGCATTACTGTTTGCTGTCAGCTCAATATCAAATATAATTCTTATTTTCCAACTTATACTTTAAAGATAAAAAGAAATTCTCACGTGTACAAAACAGAAATTACAAACCTGTTTCCTAAAAAAAGGGAAACATGTGATCATAAACATAGTGTAATTTTTCTGAAAGTATTTTCATGTCAAAGGCAGTATTTTACGTCAAGTGTCAACTCTAACAATATTTCAAGCCGTCAAGAAGACAATTGCTTGACAAATTGACAAAATTGACGGTTTACGTGGACGTGTGTGAGTGAACAATTGTAGTTCAAAGCGCAAGCCGAGCTTGGGAATCGTAGTTCTGCTATCAAGTTTCGAAATAAAAATAAACATCCATTATTCGAGTTTGAGATGACCGCATATAATTTTGCAATAATAATATGTCGGGTTGGTATTGGCGGGTAATAGCCGTGAAGGCTGTTTTTGTGTTGACATGTTTTGTTTCTTATCTTAGGGCCGAGGATACCATACAGAAATTACCGTTTTGTAACCCGCACCCTGAAAAAGATGCATCGGTAACAAACGAGTGAGTTCCAACTGTAATTTTACTTATAGCAGTAATTCTCGAACATGGGCAGGTCCGGATTGGTATTATTCGAAAAATTGGAGTTAAAATGTTTGTTTACCATAATGTTTTCATGTTAGTGCTCTCCGAATCGTGTACATACATGTCGAGACTAGAACTTTCTATCACCAGTCTTCAAGAAGAATCAAAAAAGATTGTGCTTCCCGTTGTTTATGATGTTTTTGTGCCCAAATAAAAAGTTTAACCTTGATAAATTTAATTAGTTACATTCGATCCCTTGTACTGTTCCATTTGTATGAGTTAAATGTATACAATCATATTTAAACTATTAAAAATGTTTTAAACAATTGTGACTGAAAGAGGACAAAACCTGTAGGCATCATTGTGTCTGTTGTGACCACCAACTGTGTTTAACTTAAAGGAAACACTGTGTTAAATTATATTTTGTTGGTATAATTGATAAGATGTCATATAATCCAGATAATGTTGATACAGAAAATCTTAGGTATGACTAATTTCTCTCTTATCATTGCAGATGTAACTATCATAGATTTAAACTGTCCTAGCCCTGTACTAACCACTAACATTCAACAATTCTTTGGCATTATAAATAATATTAAATATTTGCAACATATTTGTATTAAAAATACTAACTTTGTAAGCATTTCTTTGCTGGTGTATGGCAATAGTCTCATCAATTATTCCATTGTAAGATGTAAATATAACTAGTGAAAGATCAGAGTGTATTTCACTCTTTTACCAATCTTAGGGGGGTTTATAGGTGATGTTACACCTCCAAAAAAGAATAAAACTGTACTTGAAAAGGAGAAAGATCTACATTCACATTGTGGTTATTTTAAACACAGAAGTCTGTCTACCTCTTCAAGGATTACAGGTGTAATGTTACTTTTATTTACTTTGCTGATTGGCCTTATAGAAGATGTTAAGCGTCTAAAGATATAAATATGACAGCATATGTATGACTGCAATTTTTTACCCTCTATTGTAGGTAGAAGTCTCTTTGTCAACTATATTTGATTTGGAGCAATTTCCAGCAGTATATAATGTGTGGGAGTGAATAGCCATTATATCCTGTACCTATTACCAGACTTAGTCTGGTAAGAAAAGTGGACTCATATGAAGATACAATATAATTAACATTGTATAGAGATTGTAACTTATTGTTATTCCATTATTAAAACATATCAGTGGTCATTTAGGTTATTAAAAAATTAGTGATATTTATGAAAGCAAAAGTTAACAGAAGATAACACCAACTTAACCAACATAGGGCAAGTGATTAATATTAAATTATATTGATACAATAGTTCTATTGAAATGCATTTTGCCTTCAATGTACAGTTTACTGTACTGTAATTTAAACTTAAAATTAATTTGGAAACCTCCTAACAGCACCACTCTTAGAGTGTATTTAGGAGCCACATGTTTTATTTTTGTATGACAATGAAATTGGGTATGCAGCATATTAATTATATTCCAATTTGAAAAATCCTCACATTATTATTAAATTTTGAATGTTTTGCATTTTTTCGGGGATATTGTCAGCTTTTTTGTGCATATAATCATGCACCTGTCAAGCTTTTTATATTGTATATCACTCATTTGTGAGAAGACTGATAGTTAAAATCTATATTTTTCAGAAAAAGACTGATAATATCAGTCGTAACTATTCTATGACATATGTGTATTCTATTACCAGTGATGAATTATCTTTATTTATTTATTTATTTAACAATTTTGTACACATTAAACAAATAGAACAAAGTCATACAAAAGAGATGTTGTACA
>DWME01006255.1:0-13858 GCA_018244795.1 Parelbella ahira ahira | reverse complement strand
AGCCTATTGCCATACACCGGGCACTGATCCAGACTCCGAGTCACTACTAGAAATTCTAAATTAGAACAATCCAATAGTAGTAATAGTACCCGGCCCGGGCTTCGAAACCAGGACCTCCCGATCGGCAGTTGCATTATAAATACATTAATTAATTTACTGCGATCTGATTACTTCGAGAGGCCTCTCGTATTGAACATATTTCGGAATGAATTATTATTATTCATCTCAGCCCATTTAGTTAATTGGAAATTTATATAGGTGGGGCACCCATTAGATGTAATATATTTATTGAGCAATGTTTCATTTAAATTGATGACAAGTGTGTTCCGACTTAGTGTCTTCCGTAAAATTATAAAAAATATATATAAGATAGCAAAATGCTACATTACTTATTAATAAATAGTCGCATCTTAATAAAATTACATACAAAATAAAAATGTTGAAAGCAAAAGAAAAACTATACATTTAAATACGAAACATCATATTATAACAATTATCTCATATTACAATTATATTTAATTTAGCTATAGGGTTACGATTCAGTTGACAATAAATAAAAGGTTTTTCTTGACAATGATATGAGCAGTTTACGGGTTCACTGCAAATATATAAACAAGTTAGGGTAAATAGTCAAATATTCCGAAGGAAAGTATTACAGAAAGTATTACAATTCAAAAGGAAACATTACATTAACTAAGATTTTGTGTGAATATATGAAGATAGTAATGAATGTAGGAGAAGCACGGCGGGTCTGTAAGAAGAGAGAGAAATATCTCCCAATAGGACTCCCACTCGGTGCTCTCTGCCTACCCCTTGACGACCTATATGAAATTATGTATGTACGTAATAAGATTATGGTTTCAGTTGATACAGAACTGTAATAATATTGGTGGATATTAATGCTTAAGCAGGAATTATCGAATATGAAACTATTATGAGACGCGAGAAAGCGACAGGGCGGCCGCATTTGCCGCTGGGATTATTAACAGTTATTGGGTTGAGCGGTATAACTCGGGATTAAATCTGTGTCAATTTGCATTTTATTATCACGACACGGCCCTTCAGCCTCAACTACTAATACGGCTTTGTAAGAGCTTAATTCGGATTCGTTATCAACATAATGACAATCGCGTCCCATTCTCGAATTAATACAAACGAAAACCCTTGTAGTTTAAATATCACTCCATCATCAATTTAATTATATTTCTAGGTATTGCATAGAAAATACGTACAAATGTTATGATCACACATATTTACAAAGTAAACTAAGTAATAAATTAAAAAAAAAACAAACATTACTCAAAGACAAATAATGAAAAAGAATAATACTTTGTTTGGTGTTTGTGCCAAGTTTTCCTTATTTTTCATTTACGACGTGAATGTCACGGATCTTTGAAGATTGTTTCACCGGTACCGGCGACATGCGTTAAAGCGTGTGATTGATCGTTAACTTGGTATTCCAGCCCGATTTACACGGGCCATCGTTCGCGTCATTGCTCCTCCGACGCGGAGGCGCTTTACAGCTCTTTCACTTAATTCGATTGCAGTCAACGAATCGAAACATCGCGAGCGTATACCACGTCAAAATGCGATGTCGTTACAATTTAAGAATAAACGAGATAATACCATTAAAACCCTTGATGGTGATGGTGGAAGACATAAATCGCCTAATTACAAATTATGTATGGGTTAATAATAAATCGCAGCACAATATTTGTTGGAATATATTTTTAGCATGATTCTTTTCGTCGGTGTTAAATTTGTTCTTTTTCACGAACGAAATAATATCAAACTGTCTGGTGCTACGTTACAGCACGTGACGTCAGTTAACGTTTACTTTAACGTGAACAGTGACATAATACTCATACGTCAAATTATCCCCTTAACTTCATATTTCCCGCCACGAGGCTGACGGCTCGGCTAACACGCTTGCGAACTCGAATAAATGAGAATTTATACGGAGGGCTACAAAAAAGTTCTCTTAACGTAAAAGCGCACACGGATATGACACAAAAAGACAGTCTATGTTCGTTATTCACTACAAAAGAGCATACAGACTGTGATATAAGTTAGTAATTAAAATCAGAATGAATTCGGTTGAGGTTGAACAGCGCCTGCAGCGAGAATCTATTAATTTGCCCGTAAAGCTCGGCCATTACAGGGCGACTCGCCAATTATTCCGCTCTCCCTCGGTAATTAAATCCTATGATGTTCGCCAATCTAAGACAGACGCCGTTTACGATACTCGAATTACGGTTTCATTGCTCCCAAAAAGATATATAGAAAAGCTCCAAACGACCGCGTCCTTTAATAAAAAAGTTATTTTATTCCAATTGTGAAAAAAATTACATGTTAATGGTACCTACATCTTTTTTGTAAATGTCACGAGTTAAATTAAAATTTCAATCTTAAAAAATATTTAATAACGGTTATAAAACATGGAAAAAAGAAAACGACAATTAGATCTAAAATAATTTATTTATTTATCTGTGTTCTTGTTATAAAACAATCCCTTAACGCTAACTTAAGTCATTTGTTTTTACAATAAACATATGCACCTAGTCAATTATCTTTCTACCAAAAGTTGTCATTTATATACAATACCTTTTTATAATAGTTCCAGACAAATGCATTTTAGAGGTACGTACAACACATGTTATATATTTTACATCGGGGCATAAAATTTATATTTATATAAGAAAATGGTCGCACATAATCACATAACAGCTACTACTACCGTTAGTTATAGGTACTCTGTGCCAATTATCACACATAGCCTGCTTAGGTACTTTCAACATCCAATATCTTATAGAAAATACAAGTATCCAGTGTAAAACTTAATCAGCGTCATTTACAGTAGGTATTATATCACACAACAGACTGTACCTATCATAGTAACTCACAAAAAGAATATTGCCAAAATAAATTATTATTATCAATTCAAAAGAAAGCGGTGGAAATATTTAAGCGCTATTATTTATAAATATTAACAATTCTTTCTTAATTACTTACAAGTTCCTAGCCACAGCAAACGATTACAAAATTAATACTGGCGATTTTTTTTTTACTACAGCGGAAGATTATTGCTTTTTCCTGACAACTACTTACACTTAGTAGATTCTACGTCAGTTATCTATACGTAGTACACAAAAATATTAGTAAATACATATTTAATAACGTTTACAGTACTTGAAGCATGCGTCACAAGGCACTATTCTAGCGAGATTCTCTATTAACATAAATAATGTGTACCTATATTGATAAAACAAACAATGGAAACAATTCCTAATAAATTCGGTTTAACATTCCGAAATGGGCCTAAAATCATATTTTATGGCAAAATCAATAACAATTTAATTCTGATAAAAAAGATATAATTAAATTTATACATTAAAATAATCGTTATTTTATAGTTCTTTGAATCGGATACGGTACAACTATTCATTCTACATAAAAACGCATTTAGTGTTTGTAATTTACATTTGTTTCATTTGTATAAGATTTTTATAATATTAATCACCCCTTATATCTAAATTGGCGGTACAACTGTTCATCTATTATATAAAGTACTTAACAGACGCGAATTTATTTAATAATGTTCTTACTTGCAACTATGTTTAGATGTTTATGTCAGCGAGATATAATCGAGATTGGCTTCATTAAAACAATATCCAATATTTTCCAAACGTATTTATCCATTTGGTTAATAAATTCAATTTCCTCAATGCTTTTGCTTTATATTTCTAACAATTCTGCGCCTTCAATTTTAGTTCGAATTATATTTTTTATATATCTACTTAATTCATTAACGAATCGCTCTAAATCAAACAGATATATATCACAGCAATTTGTATTTTGCGAATTACAACCATCTCTATCTCTTGAAGTATATTATTTACAATACAATTTCCAACTCGGAGGCGTACCTATGTTTAGATAATAGAATATAGCTCACAAATGCAATACATGAATTCAATTTAACCAAAAAATTTATATTATTAACAATAATTTTCAGTCGCTTTCATCAAAAATAGTAGATACTTACTATTCAACGTCTATTTATAGGGACGTATAACATGAACTATTGGGCTTTATATTACAATGCGTAGCAGATTGAGATCGGATATCGGTTGGCTTTGCTCAAGCATTGCGAAGTCATCCATTAATCAGAATCAATAGACTCTGAATGTAGTGAATCTGTGAGCCGATTGCTCCCTCAATGCATCTTTCTCTTCCAGTTGGATGTTTGGCCGTAATGTCTTTTCAAACATGTAAGTCATTCCTCATAAAACATTCATCTGTCAAGATGTTTCTCGGCGTTCTCATGAATAAACTTTGCCGTGCGTTCCGTACACTATTTTTTTTTACATTATTCCATAAAATACATTTTGACTATTGTAAATGTTTAACGAAGTCATCTACATATTACTTTTTACTCAGAAGTAAATGAAGACCGAAATCTCACGAGTGTTTTTATTTTAATAAACGCTTACAGCGAGTATGCCCGAGGGATATCCGATAGTTCATGTTAGGCGGTGGCTGTATAATTCATTAATCATAGCCTCGCTCTGTGCCCTATCACCGCAGCGAAGCCACGATCTCGTTCCCCATGTTGTTCTGCTGGTTCGAGGCATTCAAGCTTTTCGAGCACTGCTGAAATGGAACGTCTTAATAAATAACATGACTTGTAATATGATGATTTATTGCTGCATTATACACTATTTTTCTCTAACTCAATCTGTTTGGATGAATAGAGTTTTATGTAACAAACGATCACAATATTCGCTACGGACTTTTATTTACCCAACGAATTCAGATTTGGCACGAATGTGTTTCGATTGAGTGCTTAAATTTGTTATCTGTCTACATTGAATAAAGATAGATAGAAGTAAACATATGTAAATCAATCTGTTATATGTTTTATATAATTTAATTTTATTAATTAAATCTTGTAACAAATCCACGACATTTTACGGCTTTGAACGTTGCGATCATTGGATAATTTGAAAGGCAGAAAATTTTTAACGCTCATTGTAATTATAGACTACCAGACTTTTTGTTCGAGTTCGTAGCTATAATATCCTCGGGAAAAACGTCTATAACTGTAATTAAACGAATGAAAAGTTGTGTAAATTAATTACATACTAAAGTTTTATTCCAAGGTTTATTATCTTGATAAATTGTTCCTTTTCTATTTTAAATATATTTTCGAGGATACTATCGGTGGTCATTGATTAAAATTACACAACAATATTTATATCGAGAAGTAAGTGACACACTCATTCTAAATATTTCCAGTACAAAGAACATTATAAGATAAAGTATGACACGATTACGTTGTGACCATGTTTTCTTTGTGTATACCTACATCACAATAAGATGATTGCGTACATAATGAATAGCGCAACTGTAATCATTTTAATTTTAAATTAATTCATACTTCACTACTTTGTAGGTTTTGATTTGGTTCCATCTTCTCGCTATCCTACCTACACCTTAGACTATCTCTCTCTCCCTTCTTATTGTACATATTTATATTAATTAATTTTTTTCCTATTAATACTTTTATAGACATGCTGCCCTTACAGAACTACATCTCTGCTCCTACGGTCCCCCAATTGTATTGTCTTGGCCTTGTTTGTCTTACTGTTTCTGTTATCTGGGGTTTAAAAGGGTGAATTTTTCAATTCTCATCGCTATCTAAGTGAGAAGCTTTCAACGTGCTTATGAGAACACTATATTAAAAACAAGTTAAAATATACAGAAAAATATACAGTTTCTTTTTCTAAGACTAATATCTCCACGGATCTCATCCGTCTTAAGTGAAAATCCTTGCGAAGTACATTTGTATCTATTACTAAACTTTTGATTTGATTTCATTCTCAGGCATAATCTGTCGCGCCGCTGTTTCTAAGTTATACTTTCGGGGTATTAAAATAACTTTCAGAGTATTACGCAACCTAGCGATCTGGATAACTTTAGGGTGACTTACGATTAGTATGGCTAAGTTCTGAAGTTTCTTCCTCATCAGCTGCAGGATTAACGGATTACCTAATCTATTACTAAGACAGATTCGCTCACCATTTGCCGCGATTCCCACGCTTTCATGGCGCTCTTGTATTTCTCAAACTCATGACACCAGTCCGAGTACACTTGCTTATACTCCTGTGACTTATTCGGCTGCGTACATCTACAACAAACAGGTACGTAATAAAACTAATAATGCCGGCTGATCGCACCAACATCCATGATACAGAGTAGCGCATTCTGCACGTTAGCTTTAAAACAAAAGATCTCTATATGTTCAATATTTTACACTTTCAACCCGCCAATATTGATCATTTACCACATTAAACTTTAATTACGTACGTATTCGAGACTTCTGCGTGAAGTATCATTCGCTTCCTGCATATAAGACCTGCATACTTCGCTCACATAAATTTGACTTGTAAATGTTAACAATTTCCAATTATTTTCAATATGATAAAATAAAGCGTCACCGCGCCGATGCTTCAGAGGCAGTTCCCAAAAAATATTTTAATGACATGTAAATTGAATATTACGAAATTCGGTGTCACGGAAACGTGCAAAGATTGACTTACCTGTGCATATCTATGTCTAAGTTATAAGAGGCAATTAGTGTGGGCCCAAAGTAGCACTCGTAGCGGCCGCGATCGCCCTCAGTCACCGATAGCAGCACTAAGCCACGCTCCGACGTCTGAAGCACCCGCTCCCAGCTACAACAATGAGCAACTTGCTAAATGAGAACCTTAATTCTTTGTTCCTAGTAAACTTGGCCGCGGAAATTATTGCGTTATTCACGCGACGTCGCTGCCCCTTACTTATTATTATTGAACATTTACGCCAGGTCCCTTGCGGAGTAAGCAGAGCATGGAGTGCCAAATAACTCCACCGTTACAGACCTGCGTTCTTCTCCTAGATTCATCTCTCTCCATAATATGTTTACGCCACTGTCGGAGGCTTTCTCTAAATCGATACATACCTACATGTAATGTATGTTATGTGAAAATAACTGTCGAAATGTATGTCCTTAAATAAAGAGTTCTATGATTATTAAAATCCTTAAAATATGTTTAACAACGATTATAATATATATTTGTTTACTGTAGGAACATAATTATTTTATCGTATGAATACTAAACATCACCAGTATTCCATATGGATGTGTTATAAGAATTGGTATAATAAAAAAGTGTAAGAAAAAGTCAGTTAAGAATATAAATATATTCATACATACACATTACAAAAACGATCGCCTCATCAATCTCAGAAAAAGTTTTGTAACAGTTATATAACTTCCATTGCGCAGATTAAGTAATATATCACTTAGAAAGAAGTGAACACATGTAACTATGTCAAGGAAAACAGTACATACTTGTAATTAATTTTGTAGCGCCCCTTCTCTCTCGAGTGATGGTACCACGCGACGATCTGATCGTTTAACGCTTCAGGCGTCTTCATGAACGCTGCCAGGTGTACACTCTGACCGTACCCGGCGCGTACCGTCCGCAGCGGCGCGCTGGCCTCGCATATCGACGGCGTCGAGTTGGTGGCGTCGTGCAACAAGCCCGGCGTGTACGGTCGGCACGAACCCACTTCTTTATCCCACCCGCAGTACGGGTCCAGAACGCAACGGACGCAGCTATCGTACCTGTTTTTAAAAGGGTTTTAACTATTCTTACTTACAACAAGACAGAGGCAAATTTTTACATAAAATATATTGAAGAACACCCGTGTGTATCTTACAGTTATTACTGAAATGGAAAAATAAAAATTAAAGTACAACCAGAACATAAAATAACCATATAGGGGTAGTATATGGTTGAACCATGTAGTTATTATACCATCAATATCAATTATTTATAAACTTGGTAAACGAAATGTGGTACACAGCATACATCCATCGCGTACTGCAGATTACTTCAGTACTCATATATAGTAGTATTACATAAACATGATGCAGCAAATTTGAAGCTCGCCACATGATATACATCCGCGGCGTCAGAACTAGTCCGCATTACTGAAGGTAAACATTTTACAACTATCGTAAACTAACTTCGACTTCCCTAACCTAAGGTGAACGAAATCGACTTGCTATGTAGATGTTTATACGCAATAGCCCTTTTACATACAGAAAAAACGCACCGCATATCCTCAGTATCTAATGAAAGGACAGTCGTGAACACACACAAAAAGACAGGTACAGAATGGGTGGGTAAGCATTTCTGTACGGTTCAGTGACTGTAACTGCCTATTTATATTTAACGATGTATACAAATATGTATGTAAATATTCAAATTCAGTGTCCTAGAACTAACCGATGAGCACACGCTTGTAGAGGCAGTTGCCGTATCCTGTTGTCGGTGGCGAGGTAGAGCGCGTGGGTGCTGCGGGAGAGCGCGAGAGCGCGCACCGGCTCGCTGCCAGCCGCGCGCCATACGTCCGCCACGCGCGAGCCGCCGCCCGCCCATTGCACTATCTTGTACACTTCGCCTGTACCTGTTAAAATTTAATTACATTTTTATTTGGGAATGTACCTACTTACTCTCCTCTGCCTACCCCTTTGGGAATTATAGGCGTGGTATTACGATGTTACATCTTTATCTTTATCCGAAATAAAGTAACACATACCGGCGTTCATATGATTCAACAAGAAAAGCGCAAAGAGAGCTCTCCTTCAAGGTCAGCAACGCATCGACTACTTCTCGAGTATTACGAATGTTCACACGCGGCGATGACCATAGGGAGATACTATAGGCAGCTGGTCGACCAGTTTATTTAATTAAACATATATAAAAAAATCCAATCCATCACCACAGTTACATCCGACATGACTGTGCGAAGTGAACTTGCAATTTTACACAAAATTACAATAGGAAATATAAATTAACTGAAAGATTTTTCTTCCCATTTCTTCCATTTTTCGCCGAAACTTTATGTTTTTCTACCTAAAGGTTTCCTGGAAGAGATCGCTTCGATAGTCGCTATTTGTATAATCTAGCATGTAGAGATTGTGTTCATTTATATAATATGTCTACCTACTAGTGTAGATACAAATAAGAATAAAAATAATAATAAAGACACGTAAAATTACTCACTGGTCCCGGCGTAAAACACGGTGTAGGTGATATCATCAGCGAGCATGTCAACAAACTGCCTGTCCACGACGAGCGTGGTGAGCACCAGGTCGCGCTTGTAGAACGCCGGCGCGTCGCCCTCGTGCCGCACCGCGGAGTCCATCAGCGGGTGAGACCTACGCGTGTTCTAAACTGTATTTTATATTTCATAACGAAAGTACCGGTCAAAGGCATTATTACCGCTGTTGGAAACTGTTAATACGCGTTGAGTGTTAGTACGTGCAGTTATTACGCAACATATCGTGAGGATTATTCATTCTAGAGCTTTCCATAAAGTATCTACTTTAAAGGGTTTAAAAATTGCTCCGTGTGGGTAACTTTAGCGTCTAATTTTGAGAGCGAACGCATGTGCAACGTTCTTAATACTGATGATGACCATAAAATAATATTTAATCGATACGATAACTTAAAAAAATTATATAGGTATTGTAGACAAACACATTAATTCAAAATTACTTATATTATACCACAGTTGCACAAATATACATATGTTAAAAAATAAAGAATCTTCCCGTTTTTCATTTCAAAATCTGTGTTACTTTGTGGATTGTATTTTCATACCTTACAACATTTTACTTTTTATTATTATTAGAATCATAAGCCACCTTGATACTATGCAATAATAAAAACAACTGAATCGTTCTGGTAAGCACAACTTACTCTGAATTAGTGGTGAATTATTCTGAATTTTCAACTGTTTCGTCAATTAACGTTGATAGGCGAATATGACCCAATTAAGAGAACACGTCACGAAATAATGTAACGTTCGAGATAGTCTTGAGGGAGCCAGATGAAATGTTCCTTTTATCCACAATATCCACTAACCTAATTTTGTTCTTACGGGATTTTGGCAGACTCGCTCACGTGAGTTCGGTTCTTATTTGCTATTTATAAAAACAACATAATTATGACGAGATAGTAAGAATAAATTAGTAAATTGTCACTCATGTGATGGAGCTTCAAAATTACATTGTAAACATTGCGTATAAAATTCTACTTCATTTAAAATTTTCTTAGAACTTACACCTTACATACATATATCGTTTGTCACTGTAACGTAAATATTCCCAAGAGCTCCGTAGGTGGCACGAGAAGTAAGGTAATATTAACTTCACTTTATTTCTCACAAAGCTTCACGGACATATCTTTATTTACTTACATTTGAAGTTATCTATTTGCCTGCAGTTTGTTAACATAAACACAGTCACTTTACGACACTAGTTATGTATGTATACATCATTTCTTAGTTTCCATGTTACTTATATTAAATGTAAGTAGAGTAAGTATTTCTAAAGATACCTATACAATATTAACAGAAAAATATTTACAGAACATGTGGGAATGCAAATGTAGTACCTGATGAAGTTGAGCACACTGTCGGGAAGTGCTTCGGTGCTGTTGACGCAGGTCCCGGGGCGGGGCTCCGGCACCCGCGCACGTAGAACGGGCAGCCACGCCGAGCTCGACGTAGCCTGCATACATCGTGAAAGCAATTTAAGACCTCCTCCGCTGAACTTATGCGAACAGTTTGTATGGAGTTGCGAATCAACTCAATAGAAAAGTCAACTTATCGCGCGTGTGAATAAAAACTTCCTGCAAAGTAAATGCTTGTTATCGGATGTAGTCCGCAGATATTAAATTCGAAGAAGACTTTTTCAAATACACAATATTTATATTATTGAAGATGATGCAAGTACCACTTTATTATATTATGGAATGTGCACTGAGCATATTTTGACGTTCCAGCTCAATCCTCAAGACAAACATGTGTACCTAATCTCCAGTAAAATCATAGTTCCATCCGACTCCCAAACGCAGATATTTTTGGGTTGCAGCTAACGCTTAAAAAGCAAATTGCTTAATTCCGTATTTTATTTTCATGAACACCATGTATTACAATAAATAGAAGACAGCAAAATATGTAAATACGGACTAGTACGACACCTTATGTAGAAGTATTAAATAAATAGAGCTCGATATTCTATGTCAGACAGGCATGCTTTGGTAAGACAATACCTATATTACTACCTCGTTCCAGTGCACCCAGACTCAGAGAGTGAATGTACGCAATAAATATACTAAACCAGGCTCACTTAAGCTGTTTCCAACGTTAGTATAATAAATTATGAAATTGAAAAACTCATACATGATATTTTATTATTTTTTGTTTTAAAATTAAGGTAATTAAGTGCCTACTACAACTCTCCATCATCACCTGCGTTGACGGATAGAAAATGCCTATTGACATCGAGTCCATCCTTTGTTAACTACAATAAAGAATATGTAAATTAATAAAAAACATTTTATATAAAAATATACGACAAAAATACACACTTGCTCCTTAAATCTTCCTGCAAATGCGTCCTGGATGTCGTCCATAGTGTATGTGCAGATAGCGGAGCCCACAAGGCCGTCGCTCGCGCCCGTCGTGAATGCCGCGTAGAACCGCGTCGGATCCTCCGGCATTTGGTACACGCTCTCTGAATAAAAATTAAGATTAACCACCCTTTTTCATGACCAGGCAAAGAGCATTCCGTGTTTATCAAGCTTAGGACGGGTTATTAAAAATATTTTAGTCCGTAAAATGTGCTTACTCATTGAGTTATTCGTGGGACCTAGTTGATTTGTGTACTAAGTTTTACAATCTAATTTTATGTACAATTGTAATTATTAGTTGCTCAAAAATAAATAAACTAAACTGAACATCCATTATAAGTTCATGTTTGACTTATGTATATATGTAGTATCTACATAGAAACATTAATAATATTTGGAGTTATACCCTTCGATAATGATGGACTCAGTTTAACCTATAACCTAATAAAAAAAATCGAAATCGTCGCATCACCGGTGAAGGGACTGAGAGTATATGAATAGGAATGTCTGTCCCTGCATGTCCCTCCTCGCGTAGCACGGCTGGTAGCGGGTACTTAGTAGTAGTAGTGGCAGCTGGTAACAGTATATTAGGGTCCTTACCTTGACTTGTACTTTGGCCCGATTTAAATAGCGTTAAATATATTACAGCTAAGAATTTTTAAACAGTTTCTCTTTAAATTTGATGATTACATATAAATATTTCGCAATCTAACCAGTTGTTGCACACTAGTATGTGTATGTCAAAGGAAACATTAGTGGGATTGTTAAAATTAGTATTATTATTTCTACGTTGCAGTAATTCTCAAGGCCAGGATTGATGAATTTTAAACGCTATCCTTGTATCATCGACGTAACAAAAACAAGTTAGGAATTAATCTCACTTAATGCCAAAACAAAACCAAATTTAATAATCCACTTACGTATTTCATCGAAATAGAAGGGAAATTCTCCTGGTATGCTACAGTTAAGTCGTGCCTTCAAATAAGTGGCCCAATTATGGCTCAAAATGTGCTTGCCTCCCGTATCTTGTTTGCATACCCTGGCCACGCGGGAATATACCGCCTTGCCGCAGTTCATAAATTCGACGGCGGTTTCCCGAAAAAAGAACAGGACATATTCACCCACATCGAACGATCCCACAAAATTGGTTTCTGAAACAAAGTGGCAACTACTTTAAAAGAGCTAGGTAGGGATAATGAAGCCTCCTAGAACGTAAAGCGAACATCAACACATGGGTTTGAACTTCAGCAACAGGATATTATCTACCGCGAGTGACGTGCGTAATGAATGGTGTGCGATTAAAAATTGAAAAAGCATTGTTTAAACAGAAGCAGAATGGAAAAGGCGATTAAAATATTTCACAGTGACGTTGAGGCAGATAAGAATCTATTGACTACTAAAATAAATAAATATTACGTACTGTCTAACCATTTCGAGTCGTATTTGAGCGTCCGTTTGAAATTGAACCTCTTCTGACCCGTTCGGAAATCGAAGAGGTCATTGCGGAATATAACAGGGTCGGCTTTGGTGAACTCGGCATTAGTTCCCGCGTAGAGTGCTGGCAGGCCGCCGGGGTTGCCTCGCGTGACCCACACGGCGGTGCTATTGTCCGCGGGGTCGTACGGGCACTTGGCCACGCCGAGGCCCACTCCTGGCACGTACTCGTGTCTCGGGAGGTGAGTTAGATTTAACTGGGCGGAACGAACATTCGTTTTAGTTAACAACTCTCACTAAAAGCCGTTTGCTATACACGTCACTTATTACGTAACACACAAACGCGCACACCATATAGTGCCAAATTGTGTAATCTGTAGTGTTTGCGCACTATGTAATTTAATTGTGCATGTAAAGTAAGCCTTATAAATATTTCGTTGACCTTCCAAGTAACTAATTAACAACAATAATTATGAATTCGAAAGCTCGTTAGTGTGTTCAAGAACGTATCAAAAGCTAAACAACGCGGTTAGTATTAACCGCAGAAGTTATTTATATCTCAAATAGTATTTGAAATAGTGTGGTTTTTCACGAAATAGGGCATTGGAAATTATAAGCTTTTATTGTTACTGTAATGTATACACTTAGTATAATGTATACATTTAATGTAATATATACCAAGTGAATATTCAGAAAGTGAAATACTCTGTAAGATAAATCTTTTATATCTAGTATTAAAATACATTATTTCTAATTTAAAAAAAAAAATAAAAAATAATAATCGACCCATAGTCATTCCACTGTTGGAATATAGGTCTCCTCTCATATTGAGAGGGTTAAGGCCTTAGTCTGCCACGCTGGCCAAGTGCGGGTTGGCAGACTTCACACAC
>DWME01006254.1:0-13859 GCA_018244795.1 Parelbella ahira ahira | reverse complement strand
AAAGTATGTAAGCCGATTGCAGTTCCGTTGCAGTTATACTTACCACATGCAAACGGCAGCCAAATCGCAATTTTGCAGTCTTGCTATGTGTCGGACACACACTAGTCCTCGAACGTTTATTTCTCTGCGGTCTTTACAAGTTGGTAAGTTCTGTTAAGACCCTGTTAAAAGCTTGCCGACAGTACTAACTACTCTAAATGTGTGGTCTTGCTATAATAATATGTTAATAGAGCACTCGAGGATAATGAATCCTTTACTGTAACCTTTAGTGCACTTGGCGTCATCTGTAACTCTTTACAAAACTGAACCGAAGAACCGTATTATGCGAAGAAAGCAGCAAACGAACTACCTCGTATAGGACTGCAAGAATAGGACTATTAATAAAAACATAACATCACGCCTGTAATCCCCGAAGAGGTAGGTAAAAGAGTGTAGAACACTCCAACGTTTCAACAGTTACGTTTAAGTCCCATGGAATAGGTGATGAGCCCATTTCTATCCACCGGACACAATTCCAGGCTCCGAGTCATTTTCAGAAATTCTAAATTAGAAAAATCCAATAGCTTTCGACCCGGGATTTGAACCCAGGACCTTCCGATCGGAAGTCGCGCTTGCCACCACTCGACCAACAAGGACTGTTAATGTCAATTAGAATAAAAATTAAAACACTATTGTTAGTTAATATTCATTGATAAAGATACTGCAGAAATAGTATATAATAACATTCATCCTGTTATGACACGTTTGCATGAGAATAGTTCCTAACGGGTGGCATCTGTCCTAATCATAAAACCTACTACAGAGGGTTGAGATAGTGCACACGTGGGCAACTGCTATTACTTTACGCGATATTTCTTTTATTACTTATTGTTTTGTAAGTGGGATAGTACCTTTTATCATTTAAGAAAATGGAATTTTAAATGTGCCAATTACTGTAAAATAATATTACTCATCAAAAATTAATGAAAAAATACCCACTAATTTTTTCATACATTTTTTTCACCAAACGCCCTCAAACATAAATTATAAAAATAATGTTTGTTATCAAATTTTATCAGTTTTTTATCAAAAAAGATGTTAAAATTTGAAGTTGACACGATTTTTTCCAAAAGAATTATAATAGGCACTCAGACAATTGACTGCATTTCTATTAATACTGCCTGTTAGGAATAAGTTAACACCAAAAACGCAACAAATTTCATTATTTGCTACCGTGGTGTACATGAAAGTACAGTAAGGTCAATAAAAACGTGTTTTTTAAGGAACTTCATATTTTGGACACCGATTGGAGATTTTTTTGGGTATTTTTTTTGAGCGCCCGATATCTGTACTAATTGGCACTCAGGGTTTATCCTTTCATTACGGGATACCCAGTTTATGTATACGAAAAATATGGCACAAAGAGCCCCACGCTTTTGTTACAATAATGCTAACATTTTTCGTTCATTATTTTTATTCTACTTATATTAAGAATTGTTTTTCACTTTTTGGTTCCTTAAGCTATAAAAGCATGTCGTTTAGTTTTTTAAAACTATATTTATTACGCTGGCGTTACAAGTTTCCTACTATAGGGTGTATTTTTTAGTAGCAACATGCTCGCTTTTTCTACAATTTCGCCCGATGGCAAGTGAGATGTATCCTAGGACGTAGCACGCTCATTTAGAACCTGCCTTTTCATTCTTGTCTTAAATAGTTGCAAGTTATATAAATCGGAAATAACCTTAACCTAACGGTCCAAAAACGGCACGAATTTGAACTTGAACGTTGGCTTTGGTGAGCTGCGGCCGCATATTGCGAGCCAACTAAAAATGCTGGAGGTCACGGCATCCATTTGATTAACAAATCTGCTTACCGACTGTTCCATACACGCAGTTGAATTCGGTAAACAATACGCCATACAAACACAATTAAAGCTAAAACATACATAAGAAATTAATTAACAATTAATTTAATAATTCTAATTAACATGTTTATCATACTCGTATAGCATCCTGCTCTCTTATTAGCAATTGTTAATAATTAGTGGAGCCGATTGTGCATACGCTCTGAATTTATATAAATATATCATAAACACGAATATCTTAAAAATGAATTATATAGTATTATAATAACAACTTGAATTTATTTTTTTATTACAAAGATAAATAATTTTATAGGTGTAGTGTATTCTTAATTTTATAGTTTAATGTATTTAATGACCAAAATTCCTCGTTGATCGAGTTGTTGAAAGCGCGACTACTGAGCGAGAGTCCTAGGTTGCGTCCCAGGTCGGGGGGTAAAGTATGAGTAGATGAGTCTCTCATTTTTCACAAAAAAAAGTTCTAAAACTCGGTACAGCAAAATCTAATGGATTTTTATTAAATCTGAAAACTTCTATGGTTGTTATTACGGGTTCAATGTATCAGATAATTCTTTTCATTTCAGTATTATAAAATATCTTCTACTACGAAACAAAACCGTTATTTCAACAACTGTTATTTTTGACACCAAAGGCAATTGAGTAAAGCGAGCTATTTTTATGTTGTTTATAAAAGTGCACAACCCCTCAGGGAAGGCCTGTGTCCAGCAGTGGACTTTGTCTAATAATGTTATGTGACTTCTTTTTATGTATTTTTAATACATAGCATTTAGTACATTCCGAATCGAAATATGTAAAAATAAAGTCCACAAATGGTGCCTTTACACTTAATGACACATGTTATCATTAATTAATTAGTTATATTTGGTGGCAAGATTAATGAACAATAATAATAACGATATTAACTATAATCATATTATTATCCGTTCATAGTTGTTTCAAATATAAATTTAAATCACAAAAATTAATATTATTTCTTTCTTGCACAATTTCTTCCCCGCGCTCAGCAATTCGGGTGGCAGACGGATAGAACTGTAAAAAAAGATGTAGGTACCTACCTATTAAAAATAACACGAACGGTATGGTTTTCTTAATTTTTTTGCTACATGAGCTACTGTTAGAAACTTAGAAGTGCTTACAAATACCTATGCCTCCTTGTACAAGGCTTATAATTTTCTTTAATTATTTCAATAACGTTTCTGTTCCATAATAGATACTTTAACACAATCTCTACAGTGTCTCATTAAATTAATGCGCAATAGAAAAACTACAAATTCTTCATTAAATACCAACTTATAATGATAATAAGACGTATTAATTCATAATTAATGATCCAACTAAAACAATGTATAATTAATTTAATAACCTATTTCTTCAAGAAATTCAATTAATACCTACGTAGATAGAATCAAAATATACCTATACCTATATAAAATTATGACCACAGCTTAGAATTATTTCACAATTTTTTTATAGTTTAAATTTTTAACCACAAATTTTAATTCATACCGTGATAGGTTTTATTTTTAATAATGACATTAAGGTGATATCTAGTATGAAATTTTTGGAAATAGCAATTCATCCATTATTCTAAACGCAACAATGTAGTGTACACGTTAACTACTTATACTGGTTATTCATGATATTTTTCCGAGATCAGCGCAGCGTCAATACCAACAGGTCGGTTTTTTCCATGTAAAGTTGATTTCCGTAAGACAAGACCAGAGACAGAGATGTTTTTATTGTTTCCAAGTATCGAGAAAAGAATTTCCAATCTTAGGAATCACCTTCCTCAAACCACATTAAGAGAGTTTGCGCCCTGCCATCCGAATTCACTGAGGGAATGTCCTGAAAAGCTCGGAACGTCTTCGCATGTTACCTACTTAGAAGCGACATTTCTTGAATTCGGAGCGGATAGTATTTAATTAAATAGTGTTAAATTTCACCTACTCATTTTTTTACGTAATACGATTAAAACCGCGTTTGACATAAAGATAATAAGAATAAGATACATAGTTTTAACTTCGAAAATGAACACAGGCAACATAAAGAGTTATTTGCCTTTTTTTTGGCCAAAAAAACATTTCAAAACTGTCTATTCTCAATGGCGAAAGTATTATTTTCGCGTGTATAAATGAGACAAGTGGGCGCGCATGTGGTCGACCCAGAGCGAGCAGCCTTGCGAAGCATTTCCTGCGCGAAGCAATTCGGTCTGTGAAGACGTGCTCGCCCAGCCTCGCTCGAAGCAATCACATACGATTTTCTGTGGACTCGCCTAATGAAGTTCGCAAGAACACAAAAGGGATCATGTATTAATGATTTGTTGTTAAATAATTGGTTGTGATCTTTTAATTTGTAACAATTTTTTTTAAATAAAAACATTTTTTGCGTTTACTTCTAAGTTTGAACTTAAAATAAGTGTTTCTTATTCTTAATATCATTTTTTATTGATATCTTAATGTATATGGACTTATCGACAACGTATGAGATTAGTGTTAGAACTTGTAGTATTTTTAATCAAAATATATAGGTAGTCTTTTTATGCAGTGCTTAAGTAGTGTAAGATTTTTTGTAATTCGTGCTTCATAGAGATGCACCCAACCTTACACGGATATAACGGTAAAAATAACAGACATAAGAATTATTTTATATGATGTGGACCTGCGTCAGACATAAACCAGTATTCATTAGGAAATTACATGATGCAAGTTTTTTTTTTTCAAGTAGATATTGTTTGTTGTGGGTAGTAGCAGATTTTACAATACACCTGTGAGAGGGACAAGTGCTTGGTTCGTCTAGCCAGATGTGAGAGAGAGGGCAGGCTCAGAATTATTGTAGCTTGATATTATTACTATTATTTGATCACGCAAGGTCTCTGATAGGGTAGACAGATAGCACCAAGTGCCAACTATCACTTTGAATATACTTTGAAAATACTTTTTTTTCCATTTGTTTATCCAATATACCTTTGTCTATTTAGGTCAATACCTATTCCGGACGGTCTGGCGATGGACCCAATGTCGCCCACCGCGCTTGCAGTTCAGTCTGACCTAATGGACCGCATTGGCAGTGGGCTCAGCATCCTCAGAGACCACGGAAAGAAAGTTCAAAAGGTAAATATATACTTGAACATGTTTTGTAGATAATTTTTTGCGTTATAATATCAAATATTATTCGCTATAACCGTGAAGAAAAACAGCGTAAGAAAGTTTGTACAAGTTACAGTTTTGCATAAAGTTCTCCGAGGTATGTCCGCGTTGTATTATTGGGCTTTAACCCTCCTCGCAGATTGCTTGTTTAATTTCTACCTGGGACAATTACTTGTATGATGAGCCCATCGATTTGATCTGCCTGGGTGTAGAAAAGACATAAACATGCGTATATATTTATGTACAAGCAATTTATTAGCTGTCTGCTTCAGTAACACAGACTCTGCGTAATTTGTGATTAGACGGACGATTGTGGAGATGTTAAGTTTTTTTATTGCCTATACTTACTAAATATATTGGCTACGAACCGAGTGGTGTACGCCGGTTACTCAGATAAAAGAACGTACATGAATCCTTGTTCCTTAGTACCTACATACGAGACAAATAACAAAGTTCAATATACTTATTAACCTCAGAAAGAAATATTCATAACCTGTTTCTCAATGTTTAGTGGACGGCGAAAGCGTTTGCGTTAAGGTATAATATTTTATCTTTGCATCGCTATCGACACTCCAGATCAATACTGAAAATAGTTAATGAAATATCGCATTGAGAATACGATTACGTTGTACGATTGTTAGAGGATTAGAGATTCTGTATAAACACTTTTGTGGTAAAACCAGAAATAAGAAATTATCTACTGCAACAATAAACACTTTTTAAAACGAATACCGAGACTGACTCGTTAGTCGAGTGGTAGCAAGCGCGACTGCGGATCGGGAGGTCCTGTGTTCAAATCCCGGCTCGGATACTATTGGATTTTTCTCATTTAGAATTTCTAGTAGTCACTCGGAGTCTGGATTAGTGCCCGGTGTATGGCAATAGGCTCACCACCTATTTCATGAGACTTAAACGTAACTGGTGATGTGCGAATACCGAGAATTCTTACAGCTTCGGACCATTTGGTCAACATTGCTTATTTTGGTCTCCCTCGGCACTTGTATACATCATTCCAGGTAAATAAATAAATTAACAATAATGAAAAATAAATAAAAGCTTTTGTCAGTTAGGCTCATAAGGATTCTTTGTACGTTTGTGCCCTGAACAGGGGAACTATAATTGAAAAAAGATCTTTGCCAAACATACATATTATATTGCAAAAGCTCTGAAAGTAATCGGTCGAATTGAGTCAAAGGGATTCAACGAATATCGATCGAAACTTGGAAATCACAGTGTTATGTACAAAATGGATCTTAAGGTCGATTACTTTCGATTGAGTTCTTGCAGGATTGGCGTCGGAGTGGTCCAAAAATATTACGGATTATGTATTACTGGAATACTTTTAGTAGATCGAAAGTAATGACCATGAAAACATTTTGTTCTTAATGATAAATCGATTTCACAAACCTGCATGCATATTTTTTATGATTCCAAAGAAAATTATAAAAAATATGTTTTGCTTATGTACTGGTTCTATGACCAATTCGTTTATAAGTTACTATGTGCAATGGAAAAAGGAATAAATTGTTTATTTAAAATATAAATTTTGAATTGAAATGTGGAAATAATTTATGAAAAAGTGTTCTATTTTATATAATCTTCACGACGCTTGTTAAGTTTACGTGTTACGGGTTAATTCAGTATAACATTTTGTTATTTATGCCTTCCACTACAGAAGTCTGGGTTCGGGTCATAACACATGTCTCCAAATTTGAATGATTCTTAGTTTTTTTTGGCTAAACAATACATCATACTCGTACAAAAATATCGTGAGGACTTTTGCGCCACTCTAAATTTGTAATTCTCATTTGGCCAAGGTCTTGGACTAAGGCTTTATTACCTTATTTTGACAAGAGTCTGTAGACCCATGGCCAACAGACATAACATAAAATAAAACCACCCCATTAATTTACCGAAGGGCAGTCAGGGGAGTGTACTGCATCAACGCTTTTCACCTTGTTTGTTTAATACGTCTCATGAAATAGGTAGTAGATGAGTATATTGTCATAAACCGGGCTCAAGTACAGCCTTCGTTTTAATACAATAAATTGCATAATAGAAAAACGGCATTTTATGAGTACCTACATAGCTCTATTCGGAAATCGAACATAGACTCTTGTTCAGCAGTCGCACTTACTTGTGCTAACACTAAACTATCGAGGCGGTCGAATTGAATCAGATATTTAATAGCCAAAACGCGCAAACTACTTTCCACAGAACGTTTCCTAGATTAATTTAATACCTACCTGAGTACCTACCTACTTTGCTTATGATCAAATACTAAAATGGAGAAAAAAACAATAAAATAAGCAATTAAAGACTTCAGTTATGTGGGACTTATTTACTCTCAGTTCTGTGACTCTTAGTTTGGTGGCGTCATTGGACGAAAAACTCCTTTGTTTTTTTTTCTTTATAAATTTATTATATACATAATATGTATGTATAAGCAAATAAATCAAACAAGATTCACTGGTAGACGTCATAATTAATTTAGCTTCCAAGTATGAACTCAAGGAAAATTATAATATTTTTTTTGCTTATAAAACTTGACGTAAACACCTCTTAACTAGACTTCTTGTTTTTCAGGCAATATTTATTTACTACTTTCATTTAAATTAATCACTTTTTTGATTTTGATGACATCTAACAGTAGTCAATTCTACATTTACGGAATATAACTTAAAACCGTCTTATTGTAAAAGTAGACATTTTATAACAGTGTAATAATAAAAGGCTTGATCATGATATTATTGTTTTGATTATTTGCCCATAGGCCTTGCGCATAGGCATAGGTATTTGCACATAGGCCTTGCACATAGGCATAGGCATTTGCACATAGGCCTTTCCAAAAGCGAAATGGGTTGTTCCCCATAAACCTCATACAGACCAAACGTGCTTAGCTTCTTGCACCGCCTACGTTGCTACATGTACGTCAGTGACCAAAGATTTACCCGTATCAAAGCTGGCTGTGGTAGACCGCGATAAGCTTTTCACCCAAAATTATTATAACGTAACATCTCGCCTGTAATTCTCAAAGAACTAGGCACAGAAGTGTAGTGCACGTTTCACCACTTACGTTTACGTCCCTCTAGAGAATAGGTACCCAATTAAATACAAATTATAGGTCTATTATCCATTGATTCCTTCACCATTCCATTGTTCGCTTTTGCGATCAGTGTTACATGCCAAAATTGTCAACCATTCATTTTTCATCGCCTTCGATGGTACTTGAAACTCGTTTGATCTTTTATATCCATGCGTAGATCATACGTTCGTTAAGTAACCATGAAATACGTAATTGGTTACGTTTGTTGTAGCTATATGTAAATCTAAAAACTTTGTATGTACTGTAAAATTATTGTTATGTACACAGTATTATATATGTGTTAACATATTCGCCTTTAAATTTGGCTACAACTGTGTTTCTATATAATAATTCTCTAGTTGTCTGCCCATTGTTCATATTGCTATAACATTAATACATCAGTGCTTTACTAATATTTTGTAGGTTTTTTTTAACAGCCGATATTTAAGTGTACAACTGTTGTTTATTACCATATAGGTACCTACATAGTTCTAGACCAGGACGGTATCACTGCATGACAATACTTATTATTCCTTACACATGTGACATAATATCATATAGTGGTTGTAAGGGTGCACCCTTTGCAGTGCATGCTAGCGTGTAGAACAAAAAATAATCAATAAAATAAAGTTATTCTTATGATAGTTTAAATCTCAGGCTAGAAATGTGGTTACTTTTAGATTTTATCTGCTAAAGCCTTATATCAGTAGCTCTCAGCGACAACTTTACTTATATAAAACTGAATGAGTGTATAAGAATCAGCATTTTATTATTTTCAAGACTATAATACGTTTATTTTTTGACATTTTTAATTCGTGTCCAATCTCATTCTGTTGGTAAGAATTTGTTTTGAAAATAAACAGAGTCTTCCTGTTCCAGCCGCGCTTTAAATTTAACTTCAGTTTCAATTTTCTTGTACGTTTACGGAAATGATACCTAAATTGATAAATAAAACAAAACCACCGTTAATAATTATATGATAATTGTTTTTTATAAGTGCCAACGTAAAGCCGAAGTATTTAATGTCCATTATTTCTTTTTTGTTATCAATAGTATTTAAACGGGTAGAGAAATATAAAATTATCAATTCAATGTGGCTCGTAAGTGAGAGCTGTTGCCGTGGTATCATTTTCTACCTTCGCATATTATTCATATTAACCATTTTAGTTCTTTTTTTGCAGTATCTGTCGAAGAACAGGAAATTTGAAGTTCTGAAAAAGACGTGGAAATCGATGGTGAACATAGTGTTAGTGGAGGCCCGGGACCTACCCGACGGTCCCGCAAACAGCTCCAATGGTCTTTACTGTAAATTTAGGTGAGTACAAATCTTTAAGAACAACAGCTTACAAAAGAAACGTGACTAAAGGGAATTGACAAATGTATTTTAAACTTCATCGAACATTTCGAAACTCCTTAATTTATTCCTACAGGTTGACGTTTTTGGGGCTGGTCTCGGGTAGTATTCAAAAGTAATTTGGGTCAATCACCCATGCTATGGATCGCTATAACAACTTTGATGCGTGTATAAGATCGATCTCGTTATACATGCGCATATTATCTAGACGCATGCATACATGCATGAATACATTATTTATTTGACCTTACGGTACTTAGAAATTGTTCTATACAGCTTTTCATTGACCTCGACACCTAAACAACTCAATTGTAAAACTCGTTTTTAAGAAAATATAATTAATTCACAGTAACAAATTAGATGAGGCCTTAACGAAATGTTCCGGATACTGATCTGTCTATAGGGTTACCAGGTGTCCGTTATTTAATCGGACAGGTCGGTTTTTTTTTCATGTTTCGTTCATATTGCAGCCAGTCTCGTATAAATATAAATGAAATATATTTATTAATACAAGGTTATTCGAGAATACTAAATCGCTGAGCTTTATTCTGCATTCCTCCCACGTCGCACGGTTGCAAAGTGATCCGTATTATAATCCCCTTTCCTCTTATTTCCCCAGTGTGATTTAGATGTATACGGGTGGTATTTCCTCGTGTTGCATATACATACGTAATTTGTATGCGTCATATGTATGTGTATCAGAAGTGCGCAAAAGCAGTAAGTCCTTAAAATAATTTGTAGGTTGATATTTCAGAATTCAATATTCTGAATTCAAAATATTTTGTATTTTATATATAAAACGAATATCGAGAATGAATTATAATTTATCTCCAGCTCTATCCTCCCTCCGCCAAATAAGCTCATCATACATATACCCTCACCCTCCCCACTCACCCTCTTTTCCCCTCTTCTACTCTCGCTCCTCCTAGAACATCTCTATCACTTTTTTAAATACCTCAACCACGTCCTGTTTTTCTAAAATACATACGATTTGTATGTACTTTAGATAGTAGATAGTAATCAGGGTTGGTTATTAAATAGGTTTGAAAACTGATGTCATTTTGACATTTAAAAATACAATATTCAAAACATCCTTAAGTTTTAGATTTATTATTACTTCTGTTGCGATTTGGATACAAAACAAGGATGATATGCTCTTTGACCTAAAATCAAAAGTAATAGTCTCAATCTATCAAAGCAATATGTTGTGCACTAAGCAATAAGTTGTGCACGTATGAAAGAGTGGTAAATATAGAAGGAGCACGTCTGGTCTGTAAGTACAGAGACATCTGATACTTCTTGCTCTCTGCCTATATCGTAAAAGATACGGCGGGACGTTATAAAAATACCGATAAAAGTATAAAAGAAAATATCCACGTGAAGGCAGTTCGATTAAATAAGTAATATTGTAATAAAAACAAGTCTTATATGATTTTAAATAAACCGGTACATAGAACCATTAAATTTTTATTGCGCTGTTGTCGGTAGCAACATCATTTATTTATCAACGGAATAATCCGAATAAACATATTTCCTTAAAGGGATGACCTGAGGTTTTCTCCCGTGGTTTCCGCATTGAAAAAGTCAAGGAACTTAACGATTTCCATGGTTACCTGCTTAACATAATTACTTATTTAAAAAACATGGTTACTGCATCAGTTTGTATGGAACGTGTTTTGTTCTGAGCCGTCGAAGGTCAACCCAGCGGTTCTTTAACCGCAATTAACTTTTTGCATATCTTTTGGCATAAACTACAAGTACCTACACGTACTGTTTGATAAGAGCTCTTGTTTATAATTCATATATTTTTTGTACTAATGTCATGTAGGTACTTACCCGTACTCTTGAAGGTGTTTTGCTAATTGTAATGCATGAATAGGTTTTAGAATTTAATGACTGATTTTGTCTAGTCTACAGCAATCATTACGTTGCAGTAACATAATGAATGACAATAGTGAATATTCAAAGCTACGTTTGTTATTTTAATTTATAAAAACAAAGTTGGCCAATGACTACGAATTTTTAAGAACGTTAATTTTTTTTCGGTACCTACGTCAATTTTGATTTCGTAGCTGTAGTCCGAACAGGCTGAGTTTCGTAAACATATAATTACAATAAGAATTCAAAACTAATTATGGTGTGTTCGATTCATTATTGCAACAACATGCCATACTTTAATTTCAACAATCTAAATCAAATATGCCGGAATGCTGATTGTTTGATTTGTTTCATTTTTCTTTTATCCTAGTAGGTACCTACATTGAAACGTTCGTTCAAACGTAGAAACGTTTTATTCTGGACTGTGACAAACACGCTTTTACAGCGTAACTACAATAACATTAGATATTGTATGTATATTACAGATTAAAGTTAAAAATATTTTGCACTCGTTGCTCTCTACATACCTCATAATGGAACAGGCGTCGTGCTATAATAATAACTATTGTTGCAGGCTGGGGAACGAGTCGCACAAATCAAAGCAGGTTCACAAATCGAAGCCGGTGTGGCGCGAGAGGTTCAACCTGCACCTTTACGACGACAGCAGTTTAGAGATCAAATTGTGGCATAAAGTCAAACAAAAGAACTTCATGGGGAGGTAAAGGGCACTTTGCATAATTGTCAATATTGTGTAGCAGCAAGTTATATTAAATAAGTTTTCTATATGTATTAAACAATACATGACATTATTTTAAAATATTTAGATATATGTAATTCGAACACAGATAAAATATTATGTTAAGAAAAAATGTGATCGTCTATCAAATCTTCGAAGGCCGCACTTGCAGACCCGTAGCCTGGGAATAGTAGATGCATGCGCATTTTTGAAGGATTCTGTATCGTATTTTAAATTGTACACGATCGTTTGTAATCATAAGTTCTATTCTATTCCTACAAAACAAATAACAACTACTTAAACTATTTAAGTTAAATTACAATTGAAAGATATATTGTTTGTTTTGCTACAAAGTATCAGGGGCCGCAAAATTCAAATCTTGACCCAAGCTCATGTGACCTTAATAATAATTTTAATAATAATAATAAATAATTTTTCTTTATATTTTTATATAGGTATGACAAAAAATACAAAATTGTCATTCACTCTATTCTTTGTTTAAACTGAGATGACAATTTAAATTTAAATACTTAGTATTGAAATGTATATTCTCAACATAGCTATTTAACTAGAATCTATTTATGCCCTTTCCATAGAAATCTATAACACGCAGAAGTTATCTAGTCATCCCACTACGATGCAAAATACGAGTAGCAAGGGACGGACGCGGACAATCAAATGGCAAGAGAGAGGGAGAGAGAAAGAGAGGGCATTCCTCGCAAATGCCAAAGTGCTAAGTTGATTTCTGCGTGTTGTAGTTCTAAGCATCTATGTGCAACTCCATTGTCAATAGGAAATAAAAGACATCATATATCATCAGATGCGTCATCGACCTCTCACAGTTTGAGAGGGAACGGACCCACGACGTATGGCAGGACCTGGAGTGTGGCTACGGAAAGGTGCACTTGCTTATCACGCTCTGTGGCACTGAGAGGAATGCCACAGAAGACAACATGCTTAGCACGAACGAGGTGTACCCACCGCTGTCCGAAGACAAATATGTAAGTTATTCATTATTATTATACCATCACGTCAAGGCCCTTATGGGGTACGCAGAAAGTACTGAGTCTCAAATATATCTATCCTTATAGACCTGACGCTCTTCTGCTATATTCATTCACTCTTCGCATATGCGTCGGTTTCGGAGATTTTCGAGCCGCACTTCTAACCACTCGACCAACGAGGCAGACGTATATGAAAATCTTTATTGATTTCTTCAAATTCTTTCCCTTACTGCTTTGATCGCCTTTTTTGTACGAACACTACGTGGATGGCCAGATCTTTCTCTGTCACAAAGAGAGGAAGTTTCATTGTACCTATCAATAGCCCGGTATAGAAACATTTGACTAATACCAAGCGTATGGAGGATTTTAAGAAATCTTTATCATCCCACTCCATTATAATATCACAAAATATTTTACAATATGCGCGAAAATAAGAAAACACAATGAACAATCGTATAAAAATTACAGATTCCAAATGCAAAAGTAATATTTTGTTTAATTTTAATTGTATCAGTATTTATGGCCAGACTATGTACATATGCACACCTACACACACACTGCGTGCGTGCGTGCATGCGTGCATGTGTCTGCTTAATTTAGTCAGATGACCGTTTGTAAAGTTATTCAAAGATGTAAAAAAAACCTAAGTCGTTCATTGACAGCCGCAAGAAGACATCCTTTTTTTTCTGCTTTCGTCAATAACCTAAAACATCCGTAAACAAAGGTACGTTCGCTTACACTATAATTAATATATTGGGTATAAATTAATTATTTGTGTGTCGCGCTAACGAGATA
>DWME01006253.1:0-13859 GCA_018244795.1 Parelbella ahira ahira | reverse complement strand
GGCAAAATTCTGGGCTAAAACCATTTAGGGACTTAAAATGTGTTTGTCATCGACACGCTAAGAAGAAGAAGAAGAAGCTATATCCTGGAACAAGTTTTCCCAATTTACCCTTTTGTAACAAATACTATTGTCCTTAAAAAAGATCCTGAAGGAAGTTTAAAAAAGAGGTTAAGGTTTAAGTTTTTCGCCGCCTCCTCTCAGTTGAGGTCGCGTGCCGACCCGATAGCTGGTTAAAAAGATGTGTATATTTGACCATTTGTTAGTTTTCTCCTAAGGCTTGAATAAAATAAACCTATTTCATTTCCATAATAATGATATCTTGATACAACCTACAAAGAGTTATGTAATCCCAAACTAGGCAGACGTGCTGTGATGACCAAATGGCAAATAAGATTTATATATGAGTATAAAGTTCTAAAGGCACTTTAACGTGAATTAGTAATTGTACATCTAAACACAGAAGAATCACTAACAAATGTAGTAACGGGGTAGTTAGAAACAATAACTGTTACCAAACTGAAAGCTTTCCTCTAATGCAAATAAAACCTTTAACATTAACTAAAATCATTGTAATTTGGAGAGAAAATATTTTAAAGCAAAGGGCTTAACTCCGAACATCCTTTTCTGAAGATATTATTGAATATTTCACAATATCTAGCTCCAGTAATATCAAATATGAAACTTAAGAGGATTTTATGGCAGGTACGATCGAAATACTAATTATAGAATTGGAGTGGCAGACAGAACCTTATTACCAAATAAAGGGATCTGTAGAGAAAACAATGAAAGAGAATAAAAGATGCCGTTAAAGCAAGGACTTTTATTTGTGTAAGAAACTTCTGAAAGGGTGCTATTTCATGATAAGAAAGTTTCTATCGTAGTTGAGAGCTGAATAGACGCAAGGTATCCATTACACAATTGTAACACCCTAAAATGGATAATAGACTTGAACAATGATTGAAACGGGTTAAAGTAACACCTTTGTTTTTCAGTCACAAAGCTAGCTGATAAATTGCTGCTATTAGCATTGAAAGTGGCTTTAAGATACGGTGATGTTAGGACCAACGGCACGCCACTGAGCTCAATCTTCTAGAGAGAGAAGAGAGAGGAGAGGTCTATGTCCAGCAGTGGACGATAACAGGCTGATAGTGTGTGTGAGTGCGTGTGCGTGTGAAATGTTAGGACCATGGAGAGGAAATCTGCACAACTTAGAGTTCTACAAAAAAAAGTTCAGCAACGCGTCTGGAGTGTGCCAACCCGTACTAAGCCAGCGTTCAGAACTATGGCCTTAACCGGCTCAATTCTGAGAGTCTAGCAGTGAAACGATAAAAGGGTGGGAAAATATATATATTATTATCATAATATTATAAAAGTTGCAATCTATGAGCGTACTTGTATGCAAATTATCTATTTTATAACGAATTCACAAACTAGAAATTTAATATAGATAGATATAAGTTGATAAAACCCAATTGTGTATTGTTTCTCCCTAATCAAAATATATGTATGTTCTACTAAAAAAGTTTTAACTAAAAACACATAGGTACACTATTTATTTTCAAATATCTAAGCAAAGGATGCCGTTTATAGATTTTCAACAATATGTACCGACAACACACATTTTTGAAGAATTTTTATGGATATCAAACAACTGTTAACAACATACATTTAGCCCAAAACAATTTGATTCACAGAAGAAGTCAAAATGAGAACGATACGAATTTCCTTATAATGATACCTAAGCGTGAACCACGGTTATAAATGAGCAAAGATTTGACCCAGAAGACGATATTGGATCATTCACACCCCAAAAACCGTATTTGCATTATTACGATATTTGTTTTCCTGTCCTCCATAGCGGGAATTCTCGACTGCGCCTTTGATGGACGTCGTTGAATCATTTGTACGCGTATCACGTTGCTCTATTCATATATTTACGCTTTTCTCTCCATTCTTATCTTTTGTACCGTTTTATTCATTCTACTCGTATGTAATATTATGTAGTGGGTAACATGAATAACTTTATACATAGTTTCGCTTGTACCAGAATGTAACGATTAAGGCACTTTTTTCCCTGGAATCTTAATTAATATAATTTAAACATTAATTTAACTTCAAAATAGTAATTTTACAATAATTAATTATTTGTGTGTGATTTTATGTTACTTGTATGTTAAATTCTTCGATATAGAATCTGTTCTGATTGTTTATTATTAGATATTTGTTGACTGTTTAAAATATTTTACATAATACTTTTTGGCCTCGCTGGTCGAGTGTCTGCAAGCGCAACTGCTGAACGAGAGTTTCTAACTTGGTATTACCAGTAGTATCTTGAAGTCTGAATTTGAGTAAAGTGTTTGACAATAGGTACACCACCAATTTGGTAGTGGTGGAGCGCATAGCGTAACTGGTGAAACGTGGGAGTGTACTACGTTCCTCTGCCTACTTCTTCAGGGATTACAGGCGCGATGTTTCGTTATGTAATAATTAGCGAAATTTTTTAGCATTTTTATTATTAACACACGCCATATGAAATTTATATAATTTCGCCCATCAAAATGTTCAACATTAAATTCTCCGTTTGAAGGTTGACATCGGTTGGGTATTGACATTTACTTTGAAACGTCTTATCTGCTCATAACCCATGCGCCAAGCGTAAGGTTGATGACAGGAGAACAGAAAAGTGGAAATATAAAAATGGAATTAGCAACACAAAGAGCCGAAAGCAAACGCGACTTGAATAAATTTCGCATGCATCACTTTTTACCTCTGGCATGCTCTCTACGAAACTAGTGGTGCATTTAAGAATGTATGATTTGATTGTATTATCATTTTGAACACGCATGCATTAAATAGTTGCTTAATTTTTTATCTATTTTTTGCTGGATTAGTAAAGTGACAACATTTTAAAACTTAATTTATTAACGAATTGATTACATGCAACGATTCTATATATCAACTGTTTATGACGTTACCGAATATTACAGAAAACACGTTAAAATTGTAACATATCGATAATAAATATCGTAACACCACGCCTGTAATCCCCAAAGGGACAGGCAGAAACGTGTGTTACACTCCCACGTTTCAACAATTACGCTTAAGTCACATAGAATAGGTGGTGAGCCTATTGCCATACTCCGGGCACAAAACCAGACCGCTAGTCACTACTAGAAATTCTAAATTAGAAAAATCTAGTAGTACCCGCCATGAGATTTGAACCCAGGCCCTCCCGTTAGGTAGATGCGCTCGCAACCACTCAACCAACGAGGCACTATATTTATTAATAATAGATTTAGTTATTAATAATATAATATTTATATTTATTTATAATAAATATGGTGTGTTAGACAGAAAATAGGTGCACTGTACTCACTGTAGATCTTTATTGTACTTACTTGTTATTTTTATTAAATCGAAACATATTTTACTTTCTCACTGTTCCTGTACATGTTATTCGTAAAGCGTCCAGCCATATTGGACGGGGGTGAGGGGGTGGGAGTTGCCACAGTCACCATGATTAGCATGCGAGTGGAGTCGCGCCGATTAGAGCAGACCTATGTCCAGCAGTGGACATCCAGAGGCTGACGATGATGACGATCTAAAGTTAAAAACACAAAAAGGTCCACATTAAAATTCTTAATGCGCGACAGTGGAATATCCACTTGAGTCAGATTGTCTTTATGAAACACTTATATTAACAACGGTATACGACTATCTCAACTTTATCATCTCTGTTACATTATATATCTCAACTTATTTATTCAAACGACGTGTAAATTCTTTTGTTTCAACATTTTCACGAACTAATATTTGTAGAACATTATTCTTAACAGTGAACATTGTTCTACATATAAATTATCTGAGATCTAATTGTATCGAAAGTACGCAGGTTTACCTGCGATTTCTCTCATTGTTAAAATGTTTTTACCTACAAGTTTTACTTAAGGCACACCTTTCCTTCGATTTAAATTTTAAAGTCTCAAGAATACAAATGTAATCATCATCACTTCTTTATCATTCTATTATTAGATCCGGATTTTCTCTCAGAGTGAGAAGAGATATGGGCAGAGTCTGTCACGTTGGCTTTAGCACGAGTTAACAGACTTCATAAGTGTTAGAGAATTCTATTGTCATTTATTTGTCTTCTTTTTATTGCGAATTTGCGATTTTTCCATTCGTATTACCAGAAAGCAGAAATTTTACAAACTATAAATAAAAGTACAAACAACTATTCGCGTCTAAGCAATATTTCTCTATACCTTCAAAGACACAAACGTTATATTTTACACTGTTTCATTATTGTAATGTTTATTGTGGGTAGACTGAGAAAACGACGAAGTGAATCTTTACAACTTCAGACTATCTTTAACATATCTAAATACATGTCTAAATACATATTATCAGTATTCTCTTCTAAGTGACAATCAGTACAATGATATAGGTATGTATGTAAATTAATGAATGCATATTTTCCTTGTGAACGTATTAGCTCTCCAGCAATAGCAAAAAATGCTAGAATGTTCCTTTGTGAGTAAATGGCGTCTGACGTCCATTGTGCGTCAATTCGACCAGACGGCGCGCCGGTCAATCTCCTATTACCATATTAAAAGCGAATTGATAAAAATAAATTAATCAGAAAATTGTACGTTTGAGCATGCGAGCCATTTGGTGGCAAATGAGATATTCATGTAGATTTTTTATCGGATCAGAGCTAATCTTTGTGCGGATGAATTGATGCTGATCGTAAAATAAAAATAATCTATTTGTGGTAAGGTTCATTTGATATCCAATGACTATTAGAGTATTATTAACCCCTAACACATTATAAAAATATAGCTAATTAAAATCAAAATCTATGGTTTGCTTCGTCACACTACAGTTTATAAAACATTATTTTGTACGAACCTTTAATTACCTAAGTACAATTATTTGGGACTACCTATCGACATTATCTTCCTATCCTACAGTAACATCAGATCGGTACACGTGGAACCAGTTCATTTGCAGCATATTATGTCTAATGGAAATGCCAAGTCTATGTCCATTTAAAAAAAGAACGTCTCAAATTACGAATTCTGCTAATTTCTATAATTTTATACGTAACATAATGTACTTATTTCATTTTAGTCTATATGTTACACCCTTGTGAAGTCAGGTCCTGTTATAAATCTAATCGAGAAGTTATTTCGTTTATCCGGATTTTTTATTTAATAGAAAGGACGTTATTATGAAGAAATATTGCGAACCTTCCAACTAAAAAAATAATACTTTTAAAGTGTAAATAGCATTTATTTATCATATTAAGATCTTAACTGTTAATGTTTATTGAAAATTTGTAGTGTAAACATTAGTAAATCGCTACCATCAATAAAATAATCAAGCTCAGCACCAAATATCAACACTTACCCTTAAAGACAACACAAAACACCTCCTTGTATGTTTGCCACCCGTATCTTTGACATCGAAATAATATAAAATTAGAGTCGTCTATAACGAAGTGTATCGCATGCTATATCCATCAGTTTAAGTATATATTCGCCTTTATTGTTCTCATTTGTAAACCCCATAAGCTCATTATCTACATCATCACTATCATTTCGACATTTCCTGTTAACGTAATGCAATGCGTCCCCTTCATCTCGTATGCGATGGTTGACATCTTTCGATTACGATTCCTAGTGATATATAACTCGATGAGAACATAACATCGTATGTAACAGCTGCAAAGGTGCGGCTTAGTGTTATTTTATTCCTTGAAAATGGTCAACAATATCAAAACTTTGAAGAATTAATATCGGTAGCTCAGGAAGAAGTGTACAAATACATTAGTCACATGTTAGTTTCATCAGCTTAGAGTAACAGTATAAAAGAATATCTAATTAATTACTTTCATGACTCAACCCTAAAATAATTTATAACTACTTTAGAGAATTATCCTTCAGACTATATGTATATAGTAATATTGTATCTGGGTAAGCCTTATTTTTGTTTATTTACCGAATTTTGTTTTTCCGTTATATTATCTAAATTGACGGGAAATAAATTTAATACAAAGAAGCTAATTTAGGACACGGACACTGCTAATTATATAGCTTTCATTCACCTGAATCCGTTTGCGGGTCATAATGATTAAACGACAAGGCAAATGTAAACAGGTGTCTGAAACTGATTTACTGTTTGTCTCTAATTCACCGTTCTTTATCCTTTCAAAACTTATCCTTCATCTTACTACTTCATCTTTTATAGGTTATCGTCTTTCGATTACAATTCCTCATCAACTCCGCGGTGGATATCTATTTCACTGTCATCCATTCGCCGGTCCGCAGCGAGTGCGATGAGCGATGACGTCGCTTTATCAGTGACAGCAGGTCCATCGCTCGGAATCTAATAGGACAATACTTTACTATGTCCATCGGCAACGCTGATTGGCTCGATAGTCTAAATAATATTATATCCCAAGCTTGGTATATCGATAAGTGACATCATAATCACTTGTATACATTCGCTTTTCTCTAGATCATTTGAAAATAAATAAAATTTCTGTACTACTTTCTGAAATATTTAAGTGTGTAATTACTACGAAGTTCCAAATATCGCGTTAATTATTTACTGCCCTCTTTCTTCTAGCAACTACACCATTTAATGGAATATAAATTTTATTGTCGTGCTTAACAATCTAAATCCCATTTTTCTTGTCTATAACTTATTCATCATCTATTGTGGTTTATCACTTCATCGTACGTCGTAGTCTTTTGAATATAATTCCTTACAAACTACGCTGGATATCTATTTTATTTTCAGATATTCCCGCGACTACGTTGAGCTATGATGTCACTTTGTCAGTGACAGCGACTCCAACACTCAGGAATTGAATAGGACCATGTTTATCAATGTCTATAAATAAATTCTTATAAATGTATATATACGATAATATGGTAGAGATATTGACTGATTTTGTATTGATCTTTTTATGTTCGTTAAAAACCCTTTTCTTTTCTATTTCATAGTTTCACGTTGACATCATAGAAAAGCTAAAAATTTTTCTATCAAATATGTATAGGTATTCAATCCACCAATGTAGTGGTATTGTTATAGAAGTGGCAACACTTTGCTCTGTTCGTTTTATAATCTTTTAAATAATGCAAGGATCCTAATTTTATTTCTCTACAAGTATTTTCGTTCTATTACCTGGAATTATGTATACTAGCTACATAGTTGCCCTCGTATTTTACAAGATCGTACAGAAAGCTCTACTATATTTTATTGGTTTTATCATTTTATTTCAAAGGATATGCATTAAGTCTGACATTTTATTATATTGACTGCCTCGTTGGTTGAGTGGTGGCAAGTAGGACTGCCGATCGGGAGGTCCTGATGCCGATCGGGAGGATTTCTCTAATTTAGAATTGCTAGTAGTGGCTCGGAGTCTGGAATTGTGCCCTGTATATGGCAATAAGCTCACCACCTATTTATTCCATGGGACTTAAACGTAACTGGTGAACTACGTGCCAGTGTACTACACTCCTCTAACTCCGCCTTCGGGGATTGCAGGCGTGTTGTTACGTTACATGAAGTCCTTGCATACGAAATAGTATAAATAGATTCTCAGATAGTAATTGTAAATAATATTTTAATGAATATTATTCTACTACAGAACATATTATAAGGTGTTCTTGAAGTGTTAAGATTTATAAGTTCTTAAATCGTACACGTTCAACAATTTAACTGCATTGAGAAATAAATTGCTTTTTTGATCGCTTTAGCTTTAATGACCCTAATAGCTTTTAGTGAGAAATGTTGTTTGAACGGACCGCACTATTTCCTCAAAGGAAATATCATTTAGTATGAAAAGTATAAGAAGCTTTACAACTTCAGTTAGTCAAAGCCATATTAGAACGAAGTACATATTTCTACAATCACCTGTGTAAAATAGAAACTTAATTTCATTTAGAGTCATTGATGTTTTCATCATGATTTCAATTCTAAACTTCCTGAAAAGTGCGTACTTATTAATATGATCGAAAATGCTCCATCAATAGACATGTAAATCCAGTACAAAGCAAAACCAAAGATTTACCCGAGATATCGTACCTACGTTCCAACTGCTAAGGACTTCAGATGTCTAGCTAGCATTTTAGCGTGACTGCCTACTGCTCGAGTGAGCACAGACTCTTAGCAGTGCAAATAGACGAAGCGGTGATGCTTACAAAGCCGAGACCGACTACATAGTTGTTCCATCTCTAGAATCTCAGCATTTTCAAACCTCTGAATTATATAAAAGTATTCATACAAGAATATATTAAAAAATTCTTCCAACTAGATAAGAACTTAGCTAATATGTAGGTATACATTGCTTTCTTGTACTTAAATGACGTGCCATGTAAATTATGTTTTAGTATTTATTTGCTTTTACAAGAGTATTTAAGTAATATACATATAATCGCATATTGATTACTCGTTCGTGGTGATATCAAACGCTTAGTCTATATCCAGTTACGTAATAAACGTAGGACAAACTGGCTCCAAAATCCCAGGTGTCTGAACCGTAATAGAATTTTGTAACATCCTCATATATTATTTGTTGATACATTGGGATTTCCGATTTATTTTATCCTCGAATCTCAGTGGACTTCACATTTTCAGTTGAATTTTCTAAATATTTTACGAACGTGCATTAAAACAAAACGTCTAAAGTAATTGGCAATGATATTACGTTCTTGTTCGTCGAGAGTTATGTTCATTTCCATATGCTTACTTATGTAAGCACTGCGCTGGACATTTGTGCTCTTATAAGAATAAATGCTTTCAGAACGAAGCCATAAATCATAAAAATCTTTATTTTCGTTGAAATTCACCTTCTACTTGTTTTGCATACGTACCCATTATTAAAATAATGAGCAAACAATAATATCAGAGAACCGAATAAAAGCATCTCAATCAATATAGTACAGAAGTACACAGTTCAGCATTTTAATGCTGAATTACCGTTTGTATAAAGGTTTTTACAGGTTACAAACGAAATTAGTGACACGGTCTTTTCACCTAAACTCTTGGACTAACGAATGAGTTCAATACAATACATTTCGTAGAAGCAAAAGAATTATTATGGCATACGAAAATCTTTTGTACACAAAACTGTACCTTAAACCTAACAATAAACTATATTGTGACTTCATACCATATGAATCATTAGAAACCGCATCTACTCAACGGACGTGATGTAACAACCAACAGTTTTTAAAGCATCGACCTAGGAAAACATTTATCATAGTTCAGGAAAAAAATTCAGAAGACAGATACAAATGTTATACTGTTTGATCAGAAAAATGTTTTTGTCGATCACGAACTTTTTTGTTTGCACAGTATGTATATATTGAGAATCCAGGTCAAACAACAGCTGCAATTTCAATGCCACAAGAATAAGTCAATCAGAGTGATTAAATTATAAAACTTTATTTTTCAGATTCAAGGAAAGCCAATCATTCAGCAGAGGATCTTGCCTAGTCCAGCGGTATCCATCGACATACCGTACTCAGCCCGCAGTACGGCCGCTCCAGGCGATGAAAACAGTAACATTATATTCAGTCCGTGGAAAGCATTCGGTCCCTTCGTAGATACTATACAAGTAAGTAAGATAACAATAATATTATATGATAAATTATATTAGAAAGAATAAAATGGGACGAGACAAACGGGTAAAAAATATTTATTTCTATAGTTTAGCTTTAATTTGTTTTAACAACTCGTACTTTAATGAATACGAAAAGATCTTATTAAAAACTTGTTAGTGGTATAACGCTTACGGTACAAAACTAAAGATTATTTGGGTATAGCATCGACTGAAATTACATTCAGCTAAACGATTAATATTGTAGCAGATGCATTAGAGTACGATAATAAAAAATATCTTCCTTACAACTATTGAGTTATTACGCTATAATTCTTGTGAAACTACAAGTAATGGCGAAAAGTGTAATTCGAAGAATCGCATAAATTTACCATAACTAATTCCCGTTAAACAATAAATTCACCAGATATCCGAGATTTTCTTTGAACAATTATTATTCTCTAATTGGTTTCAGACGTTGATTAATGATATCTTGCCAACGACCGATGTTTCCATCCACTTACGTTCTGGTTTCTTGAACGTATTCATTATTTGGTATTATATTTTTATTGTTGCCGGGATGATGAGTAGCAGATTATGTTGTTCTATATTAATAGCTGCTGATTGAGCCTCCTTTGTGGCGTTATTTCTCTGTAGGAATCATGATTAAAATATTTTTTACATCGACAGGATGGAGAACTACTGCCAAGTCAGGATACAGTAGTGTTTCCGACACCAAGAAATGGTGACGGCTCCTTAGATGAAGATGTTACTGATCCGATGCCAACAACAGAAACCTCAAAAAAGGTACCAAAAGGGTTTTAATGTTTCTTTTATTAAAATCGTTCTGTAGCATCCACACATTAATTGGATTAACTGAAATATTGTAGGCTTGTACTGTTGCCTAAAGCTTCGTACACTTCAAAAATGTATATATTCCTGATCTTAAAGAATATTAAATATTTATGGAGTTTTTCGACCATCTTCTAATTAAAAACAATACATGAGCCTATTTATCCATCTAAATTTCCCACTTTCAAAGAAATGAAGACCTCAGTGATGATTTTTTGAATTTGACAGGTCGCTTCCATCAGTCAACTATCCTTCATGGTGAGGCCAGACAGCTTCGAAAGAGGACAACTGCGATTGACTTGTATCTCGACTGTACACTCCGTGTACAGTGAGCAAGCAGAATTGGTCATCAATGAGGAGCGTCCTCAAATAGCGTCCGTTCTTGGCACAAGAGACGGCTCGGCAGGTATTTAGTCTTTTTTGTTTAACACTTTAAATTTTATATGAAAGTATATTTGAAACATGAAACAATTTTACTAGGTCAAGTATCATGAGTAAAAATTTAATTTACCGTACGATGAACAAGTCTTAACGTGAATTCTATTTTAAGCTACGAACGTTACATTGAAATTTTTTTTGTCTTTTCTGAATAAATCGTAACAATTTTTTATACTAAACTCAAGCTCTTTTTTTGTCATTTATTAAATTAGGTCGCAAATCAGCACGACCTATTTGGAAGTTATTTTATTCGCTTAGACGACATGTAATTAAAATATGAGATATTACAGCATATTCTACAACATTTTGTTGTTTATCTGTTACATCTTACTTTAATTCTTTCGTAATAACAATTTGAAGAATGGTATTATAAATTGTGTACCGAATATATCAGATAAAACTACAACAAACATACAAATGCCTTGAGTAAGACAAAGAAAAATTTTTGATGATACCACAACAGAATATTTACACATATGCGATCAACGTAACTGACATGCAACTGATAAAAGTAAGCCGTAATTTAAATCAGTTATTTTATCGACGTGAAGCGAAATTCCATATTAATCATGAGCGAATCCGCTGAAAGCTTTTTACAGTTCGACACAGCTCACTGAGCGAATTATTTGCTTATAGCCAATGGATTTCAACTTCATTTCGTAACGAACTAGAAAATTGCAATCGCTTAATTTTGCATCCCTTGCTGATTATGAGATATAGAAAATGAATGTAAGTTACATTTTTCAATCATATATTGTAGAATTTATATGTTAAAGAACAGGAATCAGTACGAGTAGGTATATACTGTTAGGGAAATAATTATTGCGTACAATTGAAAAACAACGTTGATTTTATTTTTATATATAATCATTATTAATTACCTAACAATATTAATTACTTCAAATGGCCATACGTTATGTAAACCTCTTCTCGTTTTCTAAATTAGTTCAAACGTACTAGTAGTCCGATGAACATTTCAATAATTGGCACTCCGAATTTTTTTCTAGTTACAAAAACGCGATGGACTAAGTTTAAGATCAAGGCATCAATTTGGCATCCTGCAAGGTAAACGTTTACCATTAATATAAATATATCTATAGGACCACAGGAACACTTATCAATCAATAAATATCTCATGAAAAATTCATTTCTGGTCGACTGAGAGCCCTCTATCTCCAACCGGTCTACTAAGCTGACTCAAATCGCTGGGGAATTTTTATATTTCGATGTAAACAGTGCCTTTGAATACGTGAACGCAAACCAATCCCACTCTACAATTCAAATATTTGCTGCAACTGACTTGCGTTGCAATTTGCCTTGGAAGAGCGTTTTGGTAGTAGTGCGACTGCTTAATGTCTGCTAAATAAATACCCATAGATTTTTTAAAAATTTGCTTCATTTTGGTATCCATATAATTTTCAAGACAGTTATGAAGGGTTGCAAATATACATAATTCGTAAAGTTTGTTTTTTTTATGCTTTATTTTCTATAATCAAACTCCCATACAAAACTGTCATCCCCTTTTGCAACCCTTTCAATTACTTTTTTCGCGATGAAAAGTAGCCTGTGCCCTTTCCCGGGGTTCAAACAATATCTGTGCCAAATTTCGGTTTAGCGGTTTAAGCGTGAAGAGGTGACAGACAGACACACTTTCGCATTTATAATATTATTATGGATATTGATATTAATTTGGTAATACTTCTATAATAGAATTAATATTACACAATATTGAAAACAGTCATGTAACTGGAACTTAATGGTGTGAAAAATAATGATTTACGATTCCGATTTATGTCTTAAGAAACGAATAGTTAATTCAAAAAGATATATCTGACATAGATCATAAATCTATTCCAATTGGATTTTAAAAGATTGCCTTTGTTTAAGGTTCACATATAAGTAAGCCTTTGGAATCCGGCGACATTTGAAACCGCTACGTTGAATTTAAACTTTTACACGTGATTGGTATTATTGCTTCTCATATTAAAATCTATATTTTAATCATACACTGTCATTTTTGGAAGGAGGAAAAGCATTAGAAATAAATTTGTGTCCTCTATAAACATATCAGGGCCAAGTTCTTTCTTAACAGAGAAAAAAAAGTTGATTATGTGATCGACTTCAGGGCTCGTCCTGTGAGATTTGAACCGGTGTGTGTTTGCAGAAATGATCTCGTCATTGGGGTCTAGCGAAACGTGTCTAGACTTTGATTTGTCCAAAGTAGTCAATTTACTTTCGCATCCCGTATAAAGTGGTCAAAATTCCCGTACCGTCCCAAAGAGGTCTAACGATTTTTATGTACATATTATGGACGATAAAACTGACTGACCCCAAGAGTTCAAATTCCTTTGAACCTGTGGTATTTTATAAGTTGTGTATAAGAATTATCACACCATACAATTAAAACGTAACATCACGCCTGTAATCCCTGAAGGGGTAGGCAGAGGAGTGTAGTACCTTCCCACGTTTCACCAGTTACGTTTAAGTCCCACGGAATAGGTGGTGAGTCTATAGCCATACACCGCGCACAGATCCAAACTCCGACTCACTACTAGAAGTTCTAAATTAGAAAAATCCGATAGACCATAAATATCCGATAGACATAACTAGAAATATCCGACAGACCATAAATATCCGATAGACAATAAAAACCATAAAATTATATACACAATTTGAAGTCAAGCAATTCAAAAGTTAACCCACAATCTAATGCTACGGAGTATACGCATTCTGTCCTTCATTCTTAGGTTAGTGGTCACCAGGAACTCTAGACAGTCCAGCATAACATGGATCTTGAGTAAAAACTTCACACGAAACATTCAAATAATGCCACTAATGAATTACGAATGTTAGGCCTTGATTTTGCTCTCCCGATTTTGTTGGTTGCTTAAACCGTTCAGATCTTTATGGTCGTAATCCAGACTTCAATTGCCATGTTAAGAACTCGAATATCAAAAAA
>DWME01006252.1:0-13859 GCA_018244795.1 Parelbella ahira ahira | reverse complement strand
ATATCTATTACTTTACATTTATTCTAGGTAGGAATCGAACCCACGACCCCCAGCGCAGCAGTCACGTTCACTAACCATTGGATCCAGCCAAGCACTTTGTGTGGTACATTAAATAATTAAGCTTTTATAATTTTTTTTGTTTAAGATCCTTTGATGCACAATAAAAAAATATCCCACAACTACGCCACTGTTTCTACGGCCGTGGGCGAAATTTATAGTAATGCCCTAAATAGAAAGGAAAACTTTGATAGTTAATAGCCGCGAGAAAGCTCAAGATGAAAATTAAGGTTGGGATCGCCGACCTACTCACGTAGCGCATACAAGTGTGCTAGTTTTGTAGGTTTGCTGAACGACAGCAAAATTATACGAATGTTCATTTTATAATAATTGAAATGTTACAAGCCCGTGTAATAATGACAAGTGAAGTAGATAAATGGCTACTAACATATCACATTATGATCTACAATATCTGATACCCATGTCTCTGATCATTATGATCCTAAAACCGTTTTCATAATGACAGTTCTTATGTCAGTTAGTTCAATGACAGGTCTTAAACTGACATATTTATTGAGAAACAGTTTTAAAAGTGTGGTTATAGATAAACGCCTGTAAAAATGATGCTTTAACAAAAAAATCTGTTTACATATTCAATTTTTTAAAGTAACATCACCCCTGTAATCCCCGAAGAGTTAGGCAGAGCAGTGTATTACACTCCCACGTTTCACCTCTTACGTTTAAGTCCCATGGAATAGGTGGTAAGCCTATTGCTATACACGGGCATAGATCCTGACTTAGAGTAGTAACTCTAGTAGTAACTAGAAATTCTATATTAGAAATATCCAATAGTACCCGACCCGGGATTTGAACTCAGGACCTCCCGATCGGCAGTCGCGCTTACGACCACTCGACCAACAAGGTACTTTTAAATTTTTTAAATATAGAATTGTAGAAATATAGCTGCTATTGTAGCTATTTTGAAATTAGAGCGCTTAATTACAATTTCAGTACCTAACCGGATTGAAATGAGTTGTATATTTAATGCGACAAAATTTCACAAGAACTCTGTATTAATTTTCGATAAAATGCTTAATCACTTCTTAGAAGATCTGTTTAATGAATAATAAAGTGTAGGCAGGCGCGCTGTAAGTAATTAAATATAACTCTGTTAATAATCTCAAAGACGGTGTATTGTTAATTTTAATGGAGGCTATATACAGCGTGTTCTCTTTTAAAGAAACTAATTTGTACATTAATTTCGGTAATCTAGGCTGCTAGCTCGGTGTCCTTTGCTTCTGAATATGAATAAATTAGGCATCTCAATAAAAAAATTATATAATCTCGGCCTGTGAATAGTCGACTCAATCGTGACATTTTTTTTGTGTTTGCCCGTTTTCAGACATTTCAATTGCTTTAGGGATTCTTAAGGGGTGAAGGAACAATACTTCTATTTAGTCAACATTACCTTATCACAACGTTTCTTGTCGGCCATGTAGTCCATGTCACCTGTGCAGATCTCAGGATTGTCGACTTCGTTTTCCTAAATATAAATGAAATAATATTATTAAAGTGACGATATATGCAGTGGCCGGTGGTGGCTGGATGCGAAGAGCTGAAGGTCGGGCATACAATATATAATATAATCACGAATAGTCGGCGATTTTAATTCTAGAAAATTACAATTTCATGCATTTCTTTTTTAATATTCATGAGTCTACGTTAGGTATACAACAACAGATGCCACTGAATAACATTATTACATACTGTCTCTCGGGAAACTCAAAAGACGCTGTGCAAAGTTCAGTCGCCTCGGTACTTTGCTGTTAATCGACAAAGTTTTTAACGCAAGCACAAGAGTTTTAAATGCATCTTTTATAAGTTCACGTGTCGCCAAAACTTTACGGGAGAAAGACTTGGAACATTTTACTATTAATGATTTTTTAAACAGCGTCCGACAAATATTTTAACTACACTAGGAATACTTAATTAAAGTAGTTTATTGTCTAACCGCTGGTGGTTCTTCCACATCAACCGGCTTCGAGGGAGCTGATGTGGTGGACTCCTGAGCTGATGCTTTAGTGGTGGTCTTGGGTTTCTTTGTGGTAGTTGTAGGTGCGGCTGTCGTAGTTGTGCTTGGTACAGGAGCACCTTCGGAGGGATCCGCGGTGGTAGATGGCGGCTTCGCCCATTCCGGCTGTAATAATTTCATTACTACATAAATATAGCACTATTTCGTTATGTAATTTATTTTAATTGTATTTTTATCATTTTTTATATTATCAGTTTCGTGTTATTTGTTTATTTGTCTTTGTGTGTATTTACAAATAAATAACATATTTCTTTGACTATCTTAGATGTAAGTATAACAAAAGAATGATTATACTTCACATAATATTATTTATTTATTTACTTCAAACATCATTACGTGTATTTTTTCGTTCGGGAATCGCGACTGAGATCAGTTTTAGTCCAAGACCTTAGTTTGACGTCATAAGTAACTTTGGCAACTCGTTATAAACTAAATAAATCTTAGTACCATCAAGTTTGGTAATATCGGTTTATGGGACCCAAACTTTGAGGATATTAGGGTCTTGTTTCACATTTACCTAGATTCGTACTCGGTAATGGATTTTATCTATACGGAAGTACTCCGAGAGCTTCTGAATTACCATAAGCTTTCAGAGAACTAAAAGAATAAATCAATAAACTAGAAAGCTTTTATGAATAAAGGAAAGTCAGTAATCTATGATTACTTTGGGGTTTACCAGTATTATATGCGTTAGGAAATACAATTTTCATACGTAATAAAAGTGATACCGTCTCCCGTCACATGATTATTTTCGTGATTTAATTGTAGCTGGCATTAATGAAAAGGTGACTGGTATTTATAAAAAGTTACCTTCAATCATGCAGTAACGTGAAATATAAATCTTAAGAGAAGATCAAACTGCATCAAAGTAGAAAGCACATCGGTATCGCTTGCAGTTCAACCATTGGTATGGATAAGAGGTACTCGTGTATGTTACACATGACATCGGTCTTATAATAACAATTAATATAAAGTTTTAATTTTATTTCATATATTTCTTTGAATCTCACTATAAAATCTTATTCTAAATTCGCAGGGCATTTTTCATTACAAATCTAAGCAAATTAATCAAAAACATTTATATTTATGTATTTATTATTTATCTTCAAAAATTCACCAACTTAAAATTTCTAACAAGTCCTAAGAGCGAATGTCTATAGCCAGATATTATTGGTTATGTTTACTTTGATGAATCGCAATTAAATTTATATTACTTTCAAGACATGGTGTTAATTGCAGGTTAGGGGCCATGCTGACCACTTACCATGAATGGTCCAGTTGGACCGGCTGCCTTTTTACGTTGCCTTTTAATATTTAAAAAATACTTAAATGTAATACGTACGGTAGGAGTGGTATGACCAGTCCTCGGTGGTGGGACGGTGTACGAGCTCATATGCTTATGCAGCAACTTCATCAGAGGGTTCTCCTCACCGCACAGGCCTGTGAAGTCGTCCATATCAATGGCCCAGGTCATAGCACCTAAGTAGCCCTTCTCCTTGATCCAGTTCATCTTGATCTCCACGCTGCTAGGGTCCTCGTAGCCGACCCACTGAGTTCCCTTGTACGCGTAAGGAACCTTGCCGTGCTCATCCCATTTCTTGGTCCATCCTGATTCTTTGTTGTCAACTTCAGTACAAATCTATATAAAAGAAAATCGATATTATTTATTTATTCACCGCTTAGTGCCTGCTTTTGGACGATCACAATGAATATAAATTGTTATTACGAAATTAATTTACTGCATACTTAAATTCAACTAGACATAGATAAAATATATAAAATGCTAGGCGCCAGTAAAAAGTGAAACAATCTGCTGCACCAGGTTTTGAAGCATATGTCCTGTTATTTAAAACAAATTCGATTGATATTTTAATCTAATTCCCAATTATTGCTCCTATTATAAAAAATCTGCAATGTACCTACAGCTGAATTAGCAAAATGTATATGTATATTGCAATTCAAATATCATACCTCATAGTAAGCCCAGAAACCTGTCGCGTTAGTGTAGGGCGCAGGGTCTCCGCCGCCCGCCTCCTTGTTGATGTAAGTTCCTAATCCATAATTATTGTTGCCCGCAGAAAGGGTGAAGGACCTCCCGTAAAACGGGACGCCGACGACCAACTTGTTGGACGGGCAGCCCTTTTCTTCCCACAGATTCAAACCGTCGTTCTGAAAGTTTTAATCATTTAGCTGACAACAGCCGAATGCCCTGATGATAAATTGGGTTGCGGATGTTTTATACAAAGTAATGAAAATTTCCCGGCAAACCCCATGTCGGATGGCGGGAGTTTACTTTTTAATTTGAATATGGAATTTACCGTGGCCTCCGCGCGATGCGCGTTTGCTTTTGCAAATGTTAAACAGAACGGTCAACAAATTGTCGACATTTCAGAAACATTTACCTTTTTTTAACAATGTGTTATGATGCAGTTATAAATTTAGGTCAATTCTCTTTAAAAGAGACATACATGTACATACACATATATGTCCAGCAGTAGACTGAGACAGGTTAGTAATGACGATGATGTTAATGATGATGACGAGAAATTCGAAATTTTCAAATATCGGATGCTTGCTGAACTAGTGCACTTGATATTAAATTAACATATTATATATTAAATTTGCAATATTTTATCGCTTTACACCCGATGTATAAGTATATATTACACGTACCACATTGAGCTTCTCGTAAGCCCATTGGTCATGAGGACGCTTGTACAGAGGCGAATGGACGTCAGCAAAGCCTGCCCAGTTACCGCGAAGGTCGTACGACATCACGTGAATTGCATCCAATTCCCTAATAAAGATAATAAATAATAAACAAATCAGTCGAAGTAAAATAAAGTAATAGGATAGAAAACGTCATAGACCCAGAGAGCACACCGATATTTCGTTGAAGAACGTTACGTTAGGAAACTTGTCGCTTGAAACAATACAACGTACAATACAAGTACAATAATGGAAGGAATTTCTTATGTTTACCGACAATATTCTCAGTGTGATTTTTTGAATCACTTGATAAAATAAAGATTCCTGGCCAAAGATAAAATATCCATCGTCTATAATCGTTAAACTCGCTGACAACGTTAACTATTTGAATTGCTTCCGGAAATCAATAACAAATTATTATTTAGAATGTGTTAAACTTTTACAACGGTAATAACTGAAAAGTTTTATGCATGCGCTTTATGACGTTGTAAGAATACTTGTGAATCTCTGTTTGCTGTTGATGTTATCTCATAATTCGTATTGATATCAGTTGTCAGGACATTCTGTAGACTTTCATATTCCTACAATATTAATAATGTCTTTATGTAAATCACAATGTACATATGTATAACTTATTATATTGGCACGATATATAACCGTCATTGTATACTTCTTAAAGTGTAATGGTCTTCAATGGCTGTTCAACTCGTTGGGTTAAATCTATTCACATAACGTACTTTTAATATAACTATAGTAGTAATTAAAACTTAACTTACTGGCAAAGATCAGGTACATGGTAGCCTTCCATCAACCTGAAGTTCGCCAACGGCACGGCAGCGGTCAGCTCCCAGTTCTTTCCAGCCCTGATAAAAGCTCTCCTCAACTCCTGGACTAGGTACAGGAAGCGGTCCTTGTCGGAGAAGGAACCGCCACGGTCCGCTGCTCCAGGGTACTCCCAGTCCAGATCGAGGCCATCAAACTCATACTTGTGCAAGAAATCTGGAAGAAAAGATGAAAAAAGATTAGTAATCTTCTTACTTACTACTTCAAATCTTATATCCACTTACAAAACCCGACTGTCCTGTTTGAACAGATAGGAAAAAAGAACGCTATAAACCCACATGCATGTGAAAGTTTTTTGAAACATTTACTATATCACTCAGTCCATTGGCCTTGATCCTTGGACCTTTAAGTAACATCAGGTGACCTCTTTCCTTATACTGATGCAAAATACTGATTTTCATAGAATCACAGGTTTTTAATACTTGTGAAACGAAAGTATATAGTCCAAAGATAATGCCTTCGTATATCAATTGAACGTTATTTTTCGTGGTAACGTATTGGCTGGAAACCGACACTCCTAGTTAAATCAGCATAGTATTCTATTAATAGTTAATTGACTGTCTCGTGTACATCAGCCACGCGAAGCAAACCTAACTAAACACATCGCGGTGGAATGTTATCATATAATCACGGATTGCACGCCGACATTATTCAAAGCGGCGATGTAGGTACTCGTATCCCTTGAAAATATTGTCTATTTGCATAAGCCGACTGATGAGCCGACTAACGGGGGAATGTATATTCCCGCTACGCTAACGGCCACGGCCGATGCTAATATTATTATTTAATGGTCGTAGAAAATGCAATATTAGCTCCTCATTTATCTATTGATTGCAAACGGGGTTCTCCTGTGTTCGATCCACGGGTAAGGAAAAGTAGTATTCGTTTTTTTTTACTTCAAATCCACAGTAGACGCACGAACTTTGAATGGCAATAGCAATAGGTTCACCTCTTTTTATATGGAATGTACAACACAACCAGAGTAGAAGTTGGAGTACTATACTCTCTGCCTAACCCCACTAAATTACAAGCGTATGTTATGTTATATTTCAATTGAAGTAGGTATTCTTTTTACCCAAATAAAAGCAGCTACGTTACAGATAATGAAAACAACACATGGTCAAACTTTTCGATTGACATTTCATTAGTCATCACGCCAGGGTAACGGATCGAATCCCGGAACAATGAACAATGAACAATTGGTATTCGTAGAAAGATGACGGTTTATATGTTGAAAAATATTCCTTACAAATACACGGAAGGAATAAAACGTAGGTGCAGTAAAGAATACGAAATAGGAAAAAAGTTGGTTTGCGTTAAGAACTAATATCAAATTACCAAAGTAAAAAAAAACATATAACTCTAACACCGTTAGCACGTTCAGTCCATTGCTGGACATAGGCTTCCCTGAGGGGCTTTTCCAATAAACTCCACTATACTTTTTATGTAGTACGGACTATAATATTATATATTTGTATCTTCATACAGGTAATTGATCTGATAAGGGAATAAATTGTTTTATCCAATGCTCGATAACAAACACGGATACGCCATCACAGTCTATCCACGTACTCCTTGACTCACCTCATTGCCACGAGTGCCTTTATATTTATCCTTAACTCCAACGAGTAACATGTTTACGATTCCGCTAATTGCAACTGAAAAACTGAATAATGATTTTTTAAATGCATAATGCATATTATATTATAATATCACGCCTATACTTCCCTGCAACAGTGGACAGATCAAAGCAGTACACTCCCATGATTCAGCGTTTATGTTATCCGATTATTGAATGGCGGTGACCGTATTGACATTTTTAATTGTCATTATAAAGTAACCATAAATATTTATTAATAATGTTTATCACACAATTCGCTAACAAGAATAATACCTACTCCGTTGCTGGTCAGCAACTATGGGAGGCTTGGACCTTACTCTTCCGGTCCCAAACATTATGTAGAATGTTTCATCATTCTCTTTATAGCCGCACGCCTTTTTCCTATTTATTTCTGACCCTCCCACCAGTCAAAACCTGACCAATTTGCTAACTATAGGTGAATCTTATCCACCTTCGGCGCCCGCGACCCATCAGTACTTGTATGGTATACTCGTTTTATCATTAGATATTCCATCTTCCATTTTTTACATATCCGAAGTATTTGACCTACATTTATCTACTGTTTATATGTACGTTCGTATTACCTATTGTACCGTTTAAAAGTGTATGTTATATTAAAGTCTCAGAACATTCTAATGGGTTCATAATCTCAAATAAAATTCCTCCATTCTTCGTAAGTATTTTTCGTTCGTGGCAGTATTTTTCTTTTGTTTACGAATGACATGCGGAGCGATTTTATATTTGAATTCCTTTCGCGCTAGTAATTTAGCCGCGAATGTTTACTGGTAAAATGTTTTAGACTACCATAATATGTTTTTTCCTTCCAAGTCGAATTGTGATTATAACGTGACGGCAGATTTCTTGTTGGTAGCCAAAGGTAACATCGAGTGCTAAATATGTTTAGTGAGACTATTAATACATTGATCACTCGCTTATATTCTATTCTTTCAAGTAAACCGACAAACTAGGAAATCTCCTTCATAGCAGATAATAGCCTGCAGTTATATGGCAATATTCAAAGGTATCGAGGAAGTGACGGTAAAACGGCTGATTGTTCAAACGGAAGATTTTTCTCTTGAAAGCTTTTTCGTAAGCCGGATATCTGTCAATAAGACAGTTTCATGAATAGGAATTTTATATCATCCTGCGAAGTTTTTATTTGGTTACATTACAGTTTTGTGGAAATTGAACGAGAATACAGGTCACTTTATGCCATGGTTTAAACATATGCTCCAGTATATTATGACACGTATGTATATCTCATTTATATCCAGCTTATACTGAGAACATTGACCCAATTGGTGCCCCGATATTTTATAGACATATCTATGTTTACATTAGCTTGCTCTGTATTTTATTTCCAAAAATAAATTAATTAAAAAAGTATAGCTTTAAAAGTAGAGCTAAAATATTGTTATAGAAATAACTTTATTTTGAGTTATTGATAACAATAAATAAATTATCTATTATAATAATGTTATTTATGTCTGCATTGTTATGGTATGCCATTGGAACAGTGATATGGGGTTGACATTTAACATTATTATTTCAAGGGCTGTGGGCGAAGTAAAACGAATACATAATTTTTTGACGTTGACGAGGAGGGGTTAGCAGGAAACACTCTTATTCACGACTTTTACAAAAGATTTAAGCGAATCAAGGGTACAAAAGGATTTCATTCGCTTGACGTAGTGAGATTGTTTGGAAATGTATTATGGAATATTCCTACGAATAGTTTCTACAAAGATCAAATTGTTGATTTTTCAAATATAGGTACTCGTATTTACGTATTTTATATCAATCTAGGTGAAATAGTTGATGACATTTTCTAAAGCTATTTAATTCAAACCATTTGTACTCGTATATCCTATTTGCATTGAAACAAGCAGAGTGCACGCTCCAAGAGCTCTTTAGATATATACATACATACTCATAAATGCCCTGCAGTATACAAAAAACGAATACTCACCAACCACACTTCTCACGAAGGACATCCTCGAGGACTTCTGGGCGACCATATGAGAATACTTGGCGCCACCTTCAGCCCACCCTCCGACCGCCACCATGAACTTGACATTGGGATGTTTCGAACGAAGCGATGTGAAGTTGCGAAAACCGCTCTGCTCCACGTCCAACTAAGAGCCAGGTAATAGATCTCATCATTTACACGAGTTTTATACAATACAATACAATACAAAAATTCTTACACATTAGTTAAATTTCATGTGCATTACGCGAAAAAAATCATTATTTTATTATGCTTTATATTTAAAAAGAACGTATAAAGAGTTAACATTAAGAATAAAACGACGAAGGTAGACAAACATCCTTTTCGATTCGATTTACAACGAAATGGGGATTGTCTCGGGATGGATTTTTTTTCATTCTCCTGAAAGCGTATTTTTGCATTGTCACACAACAATCTCTTAGTGCAGAATCAATCAAACGGTGACATTTCTTTTTTGTGGCTTCTACACCCAGGTGTCCTAGGTACCAACTGTTACTCTTAAAAATGGATGTAATAAATCGGTGACTGATTAATATTAACCTCCCATCTCACTTAGTAACTTGGTAAGTCTACTTATTAAAAACCTTATAAACATTAGATATATTCAATACATTTCGTATACCATTCACCGTAAACAGCTTATGCTAATATTCGAACTGTATGTGTCAGCGCGATAAGCATTATCTTGTACACTTTACATTGCTTTTTCTACCTTCAGATACTCCTATCTCTCTTCTTGTTTTTACACAACAAGCTAGAAGTGTATTCACACGGAGAGAGAGAAAAACGAAATCTTGTGCGATTACGAAGCTGTAGGTATATGAATACATTTTAATGTCGATTTATATATTACTGACATATAGTGTTTTATTAAATAAATTAAACATACTTAAATCACAAGGTATGCAGGTAAATAGAACTTATATAGATTAAAATATTTGTTATCATATCTATAAATATGACTTTTAATTTTAGATATTTATATCCTTTTTAATTATATTATTCTAGTACTTCCTAAGTACTAACCTCGGGATCTATGACTAGAACCTCATGGGTTTTCTCCGTGACGCCGATGAAGGAATAAATGATATGCGTGCACAGGTCGCAGGGGATGTCCTCGATGCCGTAGCGGCCCACGCCGGGCCGGTACACCGCCCAGTTGCTGAAGTAGCATACTATACGCGATTTGCTATCCGCTGGACAGGAAAAAAACTAACAATACAACACAATACTATATGATACAAAACAATTATTCTTTATAGTACACCAAACAGTAAAATGGATACAATACGAGGTAGAAATAAAGCAATATACAATAAGCGATCTTATCGCTAAATGATATCTACCAGACAACCTTTGGGTAGGTGTCAATAAGTAATGGGAACAAGCGCATACCAGGCCAAGGTGCATCAACATAAATATGAAAGATAGTAAGAATAAATAAATGTATATTTAAACATCTAAATATTTTCTAATTATTCTCCGAACAAAATGACCTTATGTACTTATGCAAACCATCCCTGAAGAATACGAGCTTCTCATGAGATTTTTTTATTTTAGAAAATACGTACTTTATGTTCCAATAATAAAGTTAAGTGCTATATTCATACCAGTATTAATATTACGCGTTAACCAATCTATTTAGGAAGCAGCAACAGAGAATACAAGAAAATTGCAATAGATAAACCAGCGCATTTTAGCGCGCCGCGGCCGGAATAATCCGGCGTTCCTTAAAATATTTTCACTGCAACGTTCTGTTTGTTAAAAGATCGCCGCTATTCCGACTGCGAGAATAATTTTATCTACCAATTCTCGCCATCGTAACAATTCATTCTTGTTTTTCCTTTTCCATTTCGTTTTCTTCACGATGTAGCAGACAGTAATTTAATAATAACCGCACTGCGCGTAACATATTTTGTAAATACTTGACGCAAAGTGAAACGTTAAATCACTTATGTAAAAAGGTAATATGTAACATTACCATTAGATTATAAATCTGTTCCGACCCTTTTTATTATTCCACTGCTAGAACATGGATCTCCTCTCATAATGAGAGGGTTAAAGCCATAGTGTGCCACGCTGGCCAAATGCGGGTTGGTAGACATCACAAGCCTTAGAGATTTTTTTTAAAAACTAAGGTGTGCGGGCTTCCTCACGATGTTTTCATTCATCATTGGCATGTTTTATGATAATGTTTAATCTTAAAACATTATCATAAATATGTAATATTAAGTCATTAAAGACCAATCACTTACATTGAGCGGTAGTCACAAAGACCGCTAGGACAGCCAACGTGCATAGAATCGTTCGCATCCTGACCTGCAACAAATAATAACACAAGATTATTAATAATCTGATTTCATTCGAACTCAATAAATCTTGATCTATAACAATCAATGGAAAGACTATCCGAAGAGTAATCACCTATATTCCAAAACAAGTGTCAATATTTAAAATACTTCCGAAACTGAATAAGTCTTTCAAAAGCCTTTTAATTTGATTCTGAACATATTTTAGATGTTACAATTATTTCTCCCTCTCGCAGTTTCTCTTCTCCAAGCTTCATCCTAACACATTTAAATGTATGCAAATTATCCTATTTAAAACCTTCCTCTGATGGATCAATTCCGTGACACCTATTTATTCTGCAAAGCAGCAGTTTCCATATAGTTGGATTATATTTGCTGAGCTACTACAACTTTTAAACTCGAGTGCAATATGTATTAAATGTATACATATGAAACGCAGTCAATTTAGACAAAATATACGAGTAAATTGTTTTATAAGAAGAGTAAGTAAATATTGGACATAAATTTGTTATCGTTTTGTCTAATTTTGCTTTTATATATGAATTCTTATCAGAAAGCCCTTGATCATTGCAATGTTCCAATCTTTGATCGTTTTATTGATGGCCACTGAGCTCTTTTCTCCGCAACCTTTCAACGATCGACAGCAACATAATCTTCAAAAAAAATTCCTACATTTTTCCAGCCATTGTATTCATTTGCCGCATATAATGCAGTTTTCGAATCATTGTATTCATTTAATGCTATAACAGCATTTTATTTCTATCAATAACGCTAGTGCTCTACGATTGCATTTTCATGATATTCTATAAACATTTTACACTTTTCATGTAACTTATCACCTCGTAAAACCACGAAGAGCCAACTCAATTTCAGATATGCATAAACATTTTCCGAGAGCGTTTCCTACATTTGTTTTAAAGTAGAAAACAAATATGCTTGTACATTCAGACTAAATCTTCTTGGAGTTAGAAGATTAAATTCTTGCGGTGGAGCTCCACTAAGGCGCACTTTTGCAACATCTGCATCTAAGTATTATGGAAATTCTATCTGAAGCTCTGCTCATAGTGTAATGCTCGGCGCATAGCTGCCGCTATTAATAACAAACTCTAAAACAATTGTATCAGCGTACGTGATACCAATTTAAGATAACTACCGAATGATATTAATTATAGTAATAATGTGACGTAATTTAATATGACTACTGAATTTTATTCTCCGTTTAGAGATTCTCATTAACTTGACACCGTAAGCACAGTTCGTCGCTTCAGTTACAACAGCAGCGTTTAAACGCTCTGTTAATGTAGATGTCATTATAACCTTGGCCTTGCAAAGCTTTGTTTCTGTCGCACGACGCGCTGAGAAGGTTTTTTTGTATCAACACAATAGTAGGGGGGCAAGGGGTCAGTGGGCGACAGTAGTGGAGCATCGGATCCCGTTAACGAGTTCAGTGCCGTTACACGACTTGTGTGAGAACAGATTTCTTGACGCAACCAGTTTGGAACCAATATGCCCATTAGAACACATAGTCAAATGTCTCATTTGAATAGCCGTGAGTTGTGACTTCAAACCAATGCAGTTTAGTTCTCAGAACAATATACTTATTTGGAATGTACGATCAGATATTTTTAAAGTAAAGAATATAAGTATATAAACGAAAGAATAAGATGAAATAATTATAAAGTAGGGTATATTAAAAAAAAGAGATTTGGAGACATTGTAACAACAGAAGATTTAATACCGACAACAACATTATTAGATAGCTATTATTTCATTACATAACGCGAAAACTAAACAATGTTTTCGTTACGTTGCAGCGATAAGTTGTAATGATACCCCTTGTTTTAAAACAAATTTTTTACGTCTTCGATAAATAATTTTTCGACTTTCGTCAAATGTTTGGATAAACAAAGGGAAAACGCTTCAACAATTCTATTTGCCATAATACCTCTTGAAGTATGTGATACTGAGTATTACAAGCAGGATATTTTTCTATTTACACCAGGAAATTGAAAATACAGAAGAAGGCGCCAAATTTATTATCAAAGTTTGGATCAAATTTATTCGTAAACAGGTGGGATACCAATCATATTTTGCACGGTTTGTGAAGACATATTATACACATATATAGATATAAAGTGTTTACTGAATATTGCTCTTTATTTTAGCATTTTCATTACTATTTTTAAATAATAAATGAATACATTTAAATTAATTTTAGTAGCTTCTTTTGCAAAGTTTAAAAATTATATATATATTTTGTTGTACGTTATGTGTATGTGT
>DWME01006251.1:0-13860 GCA_018244795.1 Parelbella ahira ahira | reverse complement strand
ATCGGACAGCTGAAATCAAACCTAAACATTTTTAGCGCAAAATTTCTATCTACAATAATAATAAGAATACTAGAAATTCTAAATTAGAAAAATCTAATAGCACCTGACCCGGGATTTGAACCCAGGACCTCTCGATCAGCAGTCGCGTTTGCAAAAACTCGACCAACGAGGCAGTCAGTCTTGCTGTTCTCTCCATCCAAAGAAAGGATTCGAGCCCATCGAATATGGAATCATAAAATATTTTCCAACTACATGTAAACTCTGTGATCCAAAAATAGTTAATCTTAAAGCAACACAGCCTGAAAACCCCAGTACAAACCTATACATATTTATACATTTATCAAAACGAAAGAAAGGAAGGATAGTTGTTAGATAAAAAATAAGGGATGTTAATATTGTATCCTCACCACCCTCATCCCCCATCAATTCACAGCGCCGCACTAAGTCGGGGTGCAAGACGTGTATAAATACTGTACTATTAGTCGGCCAGCGCCGGCTATCCAATTAAATGTGGACCATCTGAGCCTGGCCTGCATTTGTCTGTAAATATATTATGTGATTATGTCAAGTTGTTTCGTATTTATAAAAGAAACATGGCCATTTACATAACGTAACGTCACGTCTGTAATCTCCAAAGGGGTAGGCAGAGGAGTGTAATACACTCCCAAGTGTCTGAAGTTACGTTTACGTCCCACAATAGAATTGATGGTGAGCTATTGCCATACACCGAATACAGATCGAATCTCCAAGCCACAACTAGAAATTTGCACTAGAACGAACGAAACTTCTAGAGAAATTGGACGCAGGCCCTCTCAGTCAGATATCGTACTTACAAATCGAGAAAGTCAAATCATATTAATTCTTCATTAATCATTGAAATCTGAAAGAACGTATTAATTAGTAAAGAACAAACCATCTATAAACTACTCTTTAATATTAAAGCGTGAGTATCGACTGGCTCTATTTAGTCGCCACCTCATCGATTTCGCTTCGACTGATCACCATACATTCTTAATAATCAGAATTCAATGATTTGCATTATTTACACATTCACTCGAATGATGGCGCGTAATCTGCATTATACTTAATACTGAATTTGATTTATTGACGTAAATAAGTTAATTTAAAAGTCATAGGTAATTGGAACGCGTGTTTAGTTACTTGAGACCTTCGCGCTGGGTGTGTCTTAACTGCTTTCGGTGATTAAATATTATCCGTCTTCAATTTAAACGGCAATACTTTTATTATTGATATGCCATCACACCAAGTTCCTTACGAGGTAAGCAGGGAGCACCGGATACTAAATATCTCTTACTTTCAGACCTGCCATGCTCTGTCTACATCTATTACTCTCTTCATAAACAGACGCCGATTTTGGAGAGATCTGACTTCGCCATCAGCCAATATCTGACCTATTTGGTTCAAAATGGTAGTCATTCTTTATGAAAAACATAAAATCACATTACCGATACAGATCTGACGTGGAGTTACCATGTATTGATATTTGGATGATGTGAATGAATCCATAGGTGTAATAGGATCCATATAGGTATTAGAATATCCAATCTACTGCTGATCAGGATCTATTTTAGGTACTTAGCACGTTAAATTTTTGGTCAATACTTACCGTAGACCATAGCATTTTCTGATGTAAATCAAAAGTATGGCTTCTGGTGTAGCATGCTTGCCTTCCACGTACCTATTCACGTTGATTTTGAAAATCCCTAGATCGTAGTTTTCGGGAAACAGACGCAGACAGCTTGTTCCACTCCGCTGCCTTTAATACAGAAACAACAATAAAAACGCCGTACGTGCAAAGAGAAATTGTCGCGCAACGAGGTCTTTTAATGCGGTACATTTGTCATTGTTACCGTAATGTAAGAACGGCTCAAGCCGTAAGCCGTCTTGCGCTGCTCCAGCTGCTGGACGCGGCTGTGCTCTCATATATACTCATCATGGTTTATTGTTGCGCTCACATTTAATCCAGTACACAGACCTTGTACAAATTCTTTTGCTGGATTTAAGCCTGTGAATTTAAATAACTTTTTATGTATCCTTTTCATAAAGTATCGAGCTTTTTATACTTGAAATTTCTAATAGCATTTTGGAGTCTGGACTTGCGCTCGGTGTACAATAGCCTCATTTTCTGCTCCACGAAAAGACGTAAAAAATAAATGATGGACCGTGGGTGTGTACTACACCCCGCTGCCTACCCGTTCAGCGAGATACAGGCGTGATATCACGATTTAATGTTACAGTATCATAACTCAAATAATTTAATAAAAGAATGCAAACGGGCTTAGATTTTAAGCCGTTCTTAGCACAAACGCTAATAAATAAATTGTATAAAAGCTTACGTTACTTTCCTTTGTAGTATTTATTTAGGGGATTTGATAAAAAAGTTAACTTATGTTCTTCTGTGCTTTTAATCCCCTTCGCGCTTCTATCCTGTAAATTACATTGCTCCAATTTATAACCCGTATGTAGTAGCTCGCTGAAGTAGCAATGGGCTAGGCATGTCTGCCGAAGAACCGTCAACCGGTGGAGTAGGCGAATTCTGGAGTGGAGACCGCGGCTCGGCAAACGTAGTGTAGGACGCCCTCCGGCCCGGTGTGATGACGATCTGCGAAAGGCTTCAGGCACTGATGCTGGATGTGGCAAGCAGAGGACAGGGCGCGCTGGCGCTCATTGGGGGAGGCCTATGTCCAGTAGTGGACTGAGATAGGCTGATGATGATAATGATGCTTAATGTATGGATACTTTGCTTACTATGACTATTACTAACACCATCAAGTCAGGTCTATTACGGATTGGGCAGAGAGCACTGAATGCCAAATGTGTCTACCTCTACAGACCATACTTGCTATTATTATGATATTGATATATATTCGATAGTCGATTTATTTATCATCAGCACAGACCGAGTGGCATCGAATCGGTGACACGCCTCGCGGCGGCTGACGGCCGCGGCGCGCTCACTGCGACTACTTTATCCGATACAGACCCAACTATGAATAGATAGACACACAGACTTAATATGATAGTACCATATGTTAATGTGATCTTCGTGTTAATAGTTCCAACACACGTACGTACGTGCCATAGTATTTTAGATATTTGTATTGGAAATCTTTACTTTGCAAAAAATCAAACTAAAACAATAAAAAGTGTGAGTAATACACCCATTGTCTATCCCTCCTGTTATGATGTTATGTTTCGATATCTATCTTTATCTATAATTTTTTTTAAATATTGTCAAAGATAGGTACGTAACCTATTATATAAGTGGCTATTGAACTATGAGGATCATCATAGTTAATAGCAAGTCTCGGTTATTTACAGGGTAAGTAGAAAGTACTAAGCGGCAAATATCTTTTTCCTTAGAAACCTGACATGCGTCTTCTACACTCATCACTCTATCCATACACGCACGCGGATTGCACAATTCTATTTGTTGACGATTAGACATTAGATACTTATGTATTAACGCCACCGCGGCTACAGATTTCGCGGTTTTTAAGTAACGCCAATCTACACCTAATATTTTTACAACAAATTTTAGGTTAGGTAAGGTTACGAATCTTAGGTTAGGTTAGGTTAGGAAAGGTTAAGTTAGGTTAGGTTAGATTACAAATCTTAGGTTAGCTTAGGTCTGTCCCGAAAATTTCAGGTGTAGATTGGCGGCACTGAAAAACCGCGAAATCTGTAGCTGACGGGCGTTAATAGGGTATGTAGGTACGTCGCTACGTAAGTCGATCACACATTGTCGCCGTGTCTGCTAGATTCTAAGAGCGGCCCACCTAAGCTTTTAGACTTGCACAGCTAGCTTCTAAACTTTAAGCTCCGCTCATATATAATTCTAAACCGAGCTTTTGTTCCGCCGGGAAATAGCGGAGAGTTTCATGTTAAATAATTTATCCGTGTGGCTTCACTTGCTGGCGGAATTACCCCTAGTTGGATACAGCGGGCGGAGGTATGCTACAGTTTAATCAGTCCCATTTACTTTTCGAATATTACGTTTAAGTTTTGCGCTGATGATATATTTTTGGGTGAAAAAATTATATCTCAACAGCGTTTAGATGATTGATCGTCAGTTATTATGCTGTCAGCTTGGAAATACCTTCTTGAAATATATATGTTAAAGTAGATTAATATGCACTTTTAAATATATATTTTGTGTCTTATGATGAAATGAAAGTTGTAAATTTAAATTGATTCAGACTGTGGTGAGTTAGGTATTTACCGACCGGTTTTAGGTAAATGATTAAAACTGCTAATGCACCGGTCGGATAAATTAGTCGTGTGAGGGAAAAGAAATATTCTGTCATATTGACATTTACTTTTTAACTTCTTCTGAATTTATTTATAAAATGGCATTACACGAGTGACAAAATAAAAGATAATTAGTGACATCATAATTTATATTTTTATAGAAATGATTAGCAACTATTTTCAAAGCATAGGTATGTCTTTATTGGTTCGTATAAAATATTTAACATTTCATCCAATCAAAACATATTACAGAAGAGCATCAATAAATTTCTATTTAAATGCAGCCAACAGATAATTGCAAATTGCGTTCTTTAGTTATGCGCAACACTAAAATTGCATTCAATCAAAATCGTTCCCAGCAAAAATCAGCTGGAAAATCTACTGTCAGCAATTTAGACAATAAATATCTGTACAAAATTTATTTCGACTGGCAACTACAAATTGTTCGGATACTCGATATAAATAGTTTTATAGTTAAACATACGTGAACACGGTGTATCCGAACGCAATCGGATTAGACACACCCATTTCCGGTATCGTCTATTCGCCGCCAATTAACTCCTTATACCGTGAAAAATTTTTTAAACCGATGTGTATTCGATTTTCTCGCGCGTCAAATCGACCTTCGATTGAATCAATTTAAACTCGAGCCGAAATCTCATCCAGCAGGGTGCGCCCCTAATTATGCCTACGGAAGGACCGGGGCCGACGAGACCCCGAAGAGACAAACTCACTTTTGCAGCCGCACCCGAAACGGAACGAAGCAATAGAATTACTCACCTCAACAAAATCACATAGAATTCGTCCATTCTTATTACGTCAACTGCAAATTTAAATTTGTCGAGGCGTAATCATCTGTTTCAAGCGGGGAGGGAACAGGATAAGGGTTTTCAAAATGGCCGCCGTAAGATTTCGTTCGGTTATATTAATTAAATCTTCGTAATTTATGGGCGGGCCCGCGTGCCATGTGCCGGGTTTGATTTATGGTTTTTCGGAATATTAATTCTGTATTAGCTCGTTCTATAGATAAATTTGTGTATTTATAACGATTGATAAACTATTTCACCGAATGGAAGCAAATGAGTAAATATCAGTTTTATGACAATGAATAAGAATAATAATAGTTATATAAAAATAAGTAGGTCTCCGGAAACTCATTTGCCAGTAAACATTAGTCTCTTATTTACATGTACTTAAATATGTGAAAACATAACTCAGTGTATACTTATGGTGATATTTATTTCTGGGATATATTTTAAATAACCTTCCAAAAGCACAACAAACACAAACTCAAAGTAGAATTTAAGGAAATGTATAGAAAAATTTCTAAAACTTTTAAACATTTCTACTCTTAAAGGCCAACTTAGAATATTTTATATCTTACTACATCTTTCTGTGAAACATGCACCTACCTCAGCTGACGATACGAAATATGAGCAGACTTTATACCGGGGGAATATTACTTAAAACCGCCTCATTCCAAAAGGAGACTGGGGTCCATGATTAGAGTGCCTTGACAACTTTACTGAATATTAGTCCTGAACTGAAATTCCTACATAAAAAAATCATATTCAGAAATTGGAACAAATTTAATTTTCGCAGAAGATGCTGCCATACCTGCTGTAATTGTGCTCGCCCGGCCGTTTCTAACCTCAGCGGGTATCTAAAAATTAGGGCACCACCCCAACGGGCCCTCGCTTCCCTCCTCGTACCACCCCCGCGATAACTCACCCCACACGTGCGGCCCTTGAGAAAAATAGCTCGAAAAACAGGCAAGATTTAACTTGCCCCATTTTAAGAGATAATTCCGTGCGATCGTGGCGAGATCGAAACGATATTGCTGAGATTCAAAAGCGAAACAAAGACTGAGAAATATCCTGGGCTTTGTTAGCCCAAGAACTTTTAAGGGACAGTTAATGTATTAATAATGATTAATTTTAATTCGTTTCATTCGTATTTGAAAGTGTCTGCACGTGCTAAATCTTAACTATCTATTATAGATACTATCTTATCTATCATATCAACTCTACGTTTATTAAATAAAACGTAAACAAGATTTAAAAATTGAATTGGAAGTCAATAGAAGTCAGTCGCTTCTCTCATTATTCTATGTATGTCGACTTCTTGAATAAAAATAATAATAAAATTAATCGACTCATTTATCATTCCACTGTTGGAATGTGGGTATCCTCTCACATTGAGAGGGTTAAGGTCATATTCTCTTGAACAATCTCACTAAATTTATATCATAATCATTTTTAACTTAGAAACGTAAAAAAATAAGGATAAAATATCTTACTCCTAGCACAAAGTATTCTTTTATCACTCTGTCGTTATTCAGAATAAGCCCTTCAAAGGTACCGACCGCCCTTACACATAGCGCCATTAATCTAGTCAAATGTAGCGATTTCGGAAACAAATTGGTCGTTTGATGTTTTATCTCCTGATTGTATAAAGCCTTACTTAACGGAAACGTAAACCTGTAACGGCAATTAAGTTAATGAATTAAGTTACATTAATTCAATTAATTATCCATTAAAATCATAAGTCCTCACAACATCAATTACATTATATTATCTGAACGTCCTTAGTGAAGTGTGGAATTAAAGACCACGAATAGTAATAGATACGAACATATTTTGTAATCAGATGAATCATTTTTCAAAACTGTACTCAAATATACCTAATATTTAAAGATATGATATTACCACAATGTAAAAAAGTAACATCTACTAGACATTCTAAATTAGAAAAATCCAGCAGTACCTGACCCGTGATTTGAACCCAGGACCTCCCGATCGGCAGTCGCGCTTGTAACCCATACGTTTTATTAAAACACACACAAGTAACACAATTAAATGTTTATACGTATTAAGTGGTGACTAATTTCAAAATTACAATATATTTTGTTCCCCTTTTTTATTTGTTATTATATTTTTGCTTTTACTTTTACTTAATATTATGTGTACGTGCTTCCAAATTCTGTTACTAATTAATTTTGTTTCAATTTCTGTATTTTACTCTATTTGTTCCATTTATGAATAAAACCTAATACATTATACTCGTGCATTTTTCTTTGGCGTACCACTTCGCACCCTTTATCATGACAGGGTTGTCAGCGGGACGCGTCAGACCAAGGTGAGGGTTATCGAAGATGTCAGGTGCAGGAGACGGCGACCCTCCTCAAGTGTCTCAGTGGAACGTTGTTGGACATTAATTAATTTGACTCATACCCATGAACATATGTAATAACACGAACACCGTACATATTCACATTAACATTTAAAAATATAGTTATAATAAGCTGATAAATTAAAAAAATAATATTAAATCTTTTATAGTAATAATCAATATAGGTTTCTATAATTAAACAAAAAAGTTTATTTTCAAACTCAGAGAATTGTCCAAAACTTTTCAAAAACTGTAATAATCTAATAATATATGAATTGGCAAAGTGGCTAGCAGTGGTTGGATCTGAAGAGCTGAAGATCGAGCTCGGTGACTTGCCATTGGAGATACCTATGTATAGCAGTGACTATAGTAGGCTTATAATGATGATTATGTGAATTCGAAAACACGTACTTTTTGTGCATATATATAATATACAAGCGGGGGCACGTTAGGGCTGTAAGGATAGAAAGAATTGGTACTCGATGCTCGCAACCACCTTGTAAGGAACCAGGCGTGACAATATAGGTACTATACAAAGAAATGAGACAAAAAACCAATCAAATTCAATTAAAAACGCAATTATCTCAATTCATTACAAACTAATTCCGAGCTAAACACAAACGAATTAGTTTGTCTCATTTCCCTTTTTTATTTTAACACAATAATAGCAATGGAAAAGTCCTATATAGTCGAAGTAAATATATCTAACATTCGTCACGGGCGTTTTAAACAAGGTTGATCTTCCTTACATAGTTTTAGTAAATAGATTTACCCAATATTCGTCACCGGCTTTTAAACATAAGATTGATCTTTTTTACATAGATTTTGTAAATACATTTACGTAACATTCGTCACGAGCATTTTACGAGTGAACATAAGCTTGATCTTCGTTACACAGTTTCACTAAATAGATTTACCCGACATTCGTCATCGGCATTTAAAACATCAGCTTTATATTTCTTCGATTTTTGTGCAACTGACTTCAAAACGGAAACGCAGCTGAAGTGCTATACCCACGGAAGGCACCCCTTTGCGCCCATTCGATTCCATAACACTCGGCACTGAGTGTCAAACCATCGAACATTCTTTTGTTTTCTACCCGTCGATCCTACCCCGAATAGCCTCGTGATGGAGCTTCATTGATTTATTGCCTCTCAATAAAACCTATTCATGTCATACAAAAATTAAAAGCCTTGCGCCCAATAGGGCTGAAATCTCGCTATAGATTCTCAAATGCATATGTCATTCTCCATGAATAAAATAATTATATAATCCAAAAGTACCCGACCCGGGAATCGAACGTAGGACCTTTCGATGAGCAGTCGTACTTTGAATCACTCGACTAACGATACAGTCTTATAACACCAAATTAATTATAGGTAAACATACTTACTATATTACATTTTAAATTATCTTCAATATATACCAAATTATTAATTAATACACTGGCAGTTAAAAATGTAAAAGACGAACTAATTAAAAAAAAAACAATACAGCCACGCTAACAACTCATTTATCTCGTAGCATAGCGCCGTCAAGTGTTGTTCAGTAACGCCGTGTTAGACCTTTGTCCGTCCCTCAGCAAATTGCGAGCCCGCCTTTCAAGCTCTGAAAAATGTTGATAATCATCACCACAGCGTAATTCCCAAAACGGAAGCCCGGGCCCTTTGTTATTGTCAAATTAGCCAATCCTCAAGATAACAAAAACATCCCTTTCATTCCAAGGGACAAAGCCTTTTTTATTGACGAGCGTAATTTATTCAGGGGTAGGCTTTAACTATCTTCCATATAATCCGGGTTGGCGAAGGGTATATCCGTAGGGCCTGGGTGGAATGATTGCGGTCTTCGTCCTACGGGGAGTGTTACACGTGCAAGATATATCCTTTTTAACAAAAACTCCAGGTGTGTGAACACGTTAAAATGTAGAGTATAAAAGGTAACGAAAATAAGAAAAGAAGTAATACTTTAGAAGTATAAAAGTCCACTTGGCAATAAGCATGTAAGTAGCTGATTTTCAAACTGATAATAACAGTAATATTCATGAATAATAATTATTATAGTTATGGGAACATTAACGGACTTATTTTGCTATACATCGTTCTCATTGACTGCAAAACTTCGGTCCTACGAGTATCATTAAACACAGCGCTTTGCCAAAACTACTAGAGCACCAAGTGCAGTTCAATAGTTAGAAATTACACCCAATATAGTGTTATTTCAGGACAAATAAAATGTACCTACATGCATACATATACATCTTTATAATACTGTTGGTACATCAGGAAGTATTTAGAACTAGCGACGCGTGACACGCGGGGTAGGCAGCTACCTAAATAACCCGTTGTTTTTATTCGCAACAAAATTTCTATGGCAACATCAAAATACACATTTGCATTCGTTTGAATCAGCCGTATCAAATTGAAACAGCTTCCGTACAGAAGACATAAAACCTTGCCATTTGGAGGGTTTAGGGCGATTTTAACTATCCTTGTATGTAATGAGGGGGTAGGCGCGCAGGGATTAGGAGGGTGCGTCTTGCAAACGGCTCTGCGTGCCTCGCCGCGGGCGGTGGCGATTTGTCCCTACCAGCCCCGTTCTACCCTTATCGACTGCGGTGTCCAAAGTGTCATGGCGCGCGAATTTTCTAGAATGTCTTGTTTATGAACTAGCTCACTGATTTATCTATGGTCACTTAATATGGAATAAAAAATGTGACTTGTTGAACGAACATTTCATAGCGTGGAGGAATTAATTAACTACAAGTCATTTTGATTTCATTTTTTAATTTATTTTTTTTGATACGTAATATTGTTACGTATTATGTATTATAAATAACTATTGACTATTGTCTTATTTATAAACTGCTCGACTGATCTATTGTCTATGGCATATGTCTATCGTCTGAAATAGTCAGATGATTTTTAATGCAGTGTTTAATCTGTTGACTGGTCTAATATCTACGGTACATAAATATATTTCACTTGATTTTTTTATGCAGTATTTTTAATTTTAGTACATGGGATATTGGACAAAAAAGACAATGTGGAGTATTATGGAGTATGTTAGAATATGGAGAGAATAGGATATAATATGAAAGGGGTATGAACTTAGAAGAAGCACAGCACGTTTAAAAGGATAGAAATACGTAGCACTTGGCGCTCTCTGCTTACCGAATTAGAGACTCAGTGTGATCGTTAGATAATCATATCAATGGATTATGTATGATTTGAAATTTTATCTACTGGATAGATAAACAGAACGTAGAATATAGCGCAACACGTTGGAATTTTTAATATTGAAAAAACAAGGCAAACAGGTTGAGAACCCACGTGAAAGGAAGTGGTCACCGTCGCTTTTGGACATTCGCAGCATCAGAAGAGTTACCAAAGTGGCACTAGCCTTGAAGTTACTTTTTGACGCTACGGAGTATCATCAATATATCGTTAATGAGTAATATTTTAATGGTACCACTTTGAGAGCCACAGCCGAAGCGCGTGTTTACGTCGTAAAAGGCGAGCGCCGCGCCGAGGGAGACGCGGCCCTTATACCGTCGCGCTCTACCTACCCCTACGCATAATATCGCATGTGTGCCAACTGAGACATGTTTATATTGTCCCTAAATTTTATTTTTCATTAACGAAAACTCAAATATCTGCTAACGCGCACTTGGCCAGCCTGACCGACTGGGGACTTAACCCTGTCATTTTGATAGGAGATCCGTGTTCAAGGATGCAACGATAAAAAGATAAGAAATAATAATACTCTTGTAATCAGAATCATAAAAATACTAACCCTAAGAACACACACAGAACAAATACTTATGATCATCACACAAATGTGTATCCCGGTGTATCGTACTCGCGATCCTCGGCTCAGCAAGCTTCACTGGAAACCAGCCTATTTTAAGTCTGATGATAAAATGACCATATAACATCACTATTTACAATTACTACAAAATGAAAAAAATCATCCAAACATCCAACCATCCAAAAGTTCATCCAGTTATCCATTACTCCAGCTAGTTACGTTTTAATTAAAATAAACTATTACCATCCAATGTCCGACACAAAGAAAGTGTCTGGACACAACATTAAACTTTCCTCGAAACCGTGTAATTAACTGGCTGTCTGCCCATCCCCTAGAGAACCGCTCTTTATTAGCTACAAGAGAGATTTTAAAAAGAACGTTCTCGAAGATTTTATCTATGGCAATTTAAGATTGAAATATATACATAAAAAAAATTACATATGCGTATTTATTCCTTAATATACTGTTTGAAACTAGTTCGATGTGTACATATTCACGTGCACACTGAACAAATTCACAAAGGTGCCAGTTGGCACATGTTGTAGTATGTAGGTAATACATAAATAATATATTGTAATGAAAGTAATAAGGAAGTAACTAGGTTAGCGAATTAGGCTTAGCCTTTAACGATAGTCTTAAGTTATAATAAATAAATTAATAAATATTATTAATATAATAATATTACTGCCTCGTTGGTCGAGTGGTTGCAAGCGCGACTGGCCATCGGGAGATCCTGATTTCCAATCCCGGGTCGGGTAGTATTGGATTTTTCTAATTTAGAATTTCTAGTAGTGACTCGGAGTCTGGATGTGTGCCCGGCGTATGGCAATAGGCTCACCACCTATTCCAAGGGCCGTAATTGTAACTGGTGAAAAGTGAAAGTGTACGATACTCCTCCGCCTGTCCCTTCGGGGATTACAGGTGCTATGGCTTGGATTCTTATATAGTTGCATTCAACAAGACCAGACTTTATCTGCAGTTTTTCATAACAATACTCTTATATGAGCACGAGCTGTATCGAACAATGGGATGTAACTGCCATGGCATACCGTGTCATAACTAAACGGTTCAAACAATCCCATATAAACACACAACCGGTACTTGGGTCACGGTACGACCTGACCCGGTCCATATTCAATTATGTTTACGATGTGTTAACAAAAGATTCAATAGGGTCATAAAGGATCATTGTAACTTAAACGAGTCATCCAGGAGGATGAAAATGATGACTATGAATGTTTACAAAAGTGTAACATTACCTCAAATAGATCAAGCGAATTTTAGTCTTAAATAATAGCTATAAAGTTTCGCTAATCAGAGGTAGAATAGATACAAACTTCAAAGTCTTACAATATGAATCCTCAACATATGATACACCCAGTACAAATAAATATAGGCACTGAAAAAAAAAGAATCTGGCACAACGCAATATTTTTACATTCGTTCACGTTATCGTTTCGTATATATTATTTAAAATCATGAGCACTCATTGTGAAAGTGATAATGACATTGAGAATTAAAACCCGATGCACTCGTCCCATTGACCGGCGGGCGGCCGACACTGAAAAAAAAATCAACAACACGCTGTCCAATAAAAACGTAAAATTGCCGACACTGACATTATCCTATTACGTCATCATTCCATTCATGAAAACGAATCGCGAAAAAACAATCACATCGGAACACGTGTTAAGCGGCGGCATTAAATTGCGGACGTCGAAAAATATTAATTATTAATTAACACGCCGTCGGTGGCGAATTAAAATATTTTTATTGGCGGCGAAAGGCGAAAAGTTGGAAGTTAATTCGGTGGCCGCGATGGCATTGTTTGCGGGGCGCGTGCATAAAAAACAGAAACGAGCGCGCGAAAAAATACAGACAAAACGGCGGGAAACGACGAAAAAAAAATTGTGCCGCGCGCGCGGAGCACGCTGTGATTTAAAAATAAAAACGTCGGACGTCCGTAATGAAATCGAAAGGCGGTTCGTCGATAGCCATTGGAAAAACGTAAAAGAAGAAAGCCACTTTCACGCGTGAGAATTTTGAGTTTTTTGGCATTGGAGCGCGCGGTGCCGGCGCGGCCGCAGAGCGGTCTGTGTTTTAGCGGGTTAATAAGAAACAGGTCGACGGTTGTGCGAAGAACTAGGACACAACAAGCAGAAGTCATTTCTAGCCACATCCTTTACCAAAATTTTTTCTCGCTGCTATATTTCAGAGGATGCACGAGCTCCCCCTCTGACCTAGTTCCGTGTCCAAACAACTTTGACATTGAAATGTCATAATACAATTCAAGGTTCTGTTTATTGACAGTCGATTTCAGGCAAAATATTTCAATATCAGGCAAAATATTGGTATAATACTAAGATATTAGATAGTTCACGTCAAATATTTCAAAAATAATCTAATAAGACTGAAAAACAAAAAGTGTCTTAAAAATAACACCATAGAATCATGCTACAGTTTAAACACTATACGTCTTGCTATCCCGAGGTCTCTTCCCATGTTACATTTAGTGAGATTGTTAAAACGTCTCAGAACGAAATATGTCTGATTTCTGTTTGAATATCCTTAGTTAATTACGAGTAGGTACAAGTAGTTAAAGCGGCATCT